>JABASI010002275.1:0-20340 GCA_019776505.1 Tomocerus nigrus
ATGCAGATCACTATTTAATGCATCTAAAATACTCGTAGGACCAAAGACGATTTAGTAATTACGAATCGGTATACTTTTTACATTTGAAATGCTATACATGAATGCACCTACCGCGATTTATGTGATCCACATATTTATGTAATGGAAAACAGTACATTCTTGGGGTGTGTGTGTGCCATGTAAAAGGCATAATTTATTTTAAGAAGTTTTTAACGGATTTTCAACTATGCAACTTGTCCTTTTCTATATAATGCATACCTGTAAAGCAATGTCGAATGAGCGATTAACTTTTCACAGTGAAGATTTCCATCGGAAAAATGTTTTTTAGACAGCAAATGTATACATTTTTAAGTTTTTCAAAACATACTTATTTTTCCCATGACAAAGATCCCTCTCTGCTCTCTGTCCTTTGACCTTTCTGCTTACAGTTACTACTTACTATCGTAGTTATACATACTACCACTGTACTTTGCTTTACACAAGTATTAAGATATATTCATTTCCCTTACAGTTCCCTACTAATTTAATTGCGTCCTTCTCTGTAAATTATCCCAAGAATTGCCACGCTACCTTTTTGACGAGTCTTGAAAATAAGGCAAATGACATTACAATTTTTTGCGCCATTATTTCTACCATTAATCTTTTTGACGAGTCTTGAAAATAAGGCAAATGACATTACAATTTTTTGCGCCATTATTTCTACCATTGCATATATTCACTATGTCTTATATCTTATTTATATTTAAAGCACGTTTTTTCATCACTAATAATTATATGAAAATTTTTGAATCAACATGCCACGAATGTGCACATGCGTACCTACAGATGAATGTGCGGATAATATCATTATGGAATGTTAGATCACTGATGAATTCAATTTTGTCAAACTGAATTTTATCATCCTTTCTTAAAATATTATGACATTTATTTATGGAGTTTTTTGTATGTAGATCGTTTATATTAAAAAAGGGAAATAAAAGGAGCAATTCTGTATGAATTTGATGTCCGGGTGTTTATCAGAGTATTTACGGTAGAGACACGATATTTTCAAAAGTTTGCTCAGCAATTGAGAAAAGAAAACATTTGAATGTTTTAGGGAAACTTTTTAAGGAATAACCACACGGCCGAACGCGACGTTGGACAAAATGCCATGCCAATTCAAGTAAATAAAAGCTAGAAAGAAGGGAATCATTTGCACGACATGGCATACCAAACCATGCTTTGACTTGCAGCATTCCAGAGCATAAAAGTTATTACATGCCTATACCAAGTTCCTTCTATACGTTTAGCATTCAAGAATAGAATAATATTACTAGGTAGTATGTAGTAGGTAGTGTAGTAGGAATAGAATGGCATGGACTTAGTCTTGTTTCGTTGACTACTTTAAATGTCCTCGCAGACTTCATTATTGAAATGGGGAAGAAAAGTTACTGAAATCACTGGTCAATAGTTAACTAACTCTAAGTGTTTACGACTGTCTGAAAAGTCTGATTGTGAGTTGGGTCAGTGAGCTCACGTACATACACGTACGCTTCTGCCATGAGACATAGTATTCGAATTGCCGACACATGTACATAAAACGAACACTTAACGGAGTAATATTTTGAGAACAAGTTCGTCCAGCTGTAGGCTAACAATAATCCAGTCAGATGGATTGTGTATTAGCCAAACTCATGCAACAACTCTCTTCTATGTATTTATATATGATATGATAGAGAAAGACTATTAAATGGAAGCAGTCTGAGGGAGAGTAGAATGCCATCAATTTAGGAATTACGACGAAGTCTTCATCTACTTTTGAATACTTTATGAAAATATTACCAAAACTCAACTTTCCTTCTCCCTGTTATTATTAGCAATAATTTAGCACAATATTGTTATCATTAAATTCACAGAGAAAAAAACGCTGAAACTACCTTAGTGAATTATTTTTCGTAAGTAGAAGGACCATGCAATTTAAATATTCTTTGCCATGCAGAGCTACTTAGCTAGACTTAATTCCATCACTAGAGACGAGTCCTTGAGCGTTTAACTTGGGATTCTTTTCTAAGAAACTAAATACATAATGTCCATGGATGTCATTATTCATTAAAAAGTTCAAGAAGCTTTTAAACAGTGTTTCCATATTATTAGAGCTCACCCTATAATTTTCGTCGTTTATCCTCGAAAATAAAACAATTTATTAAGTGCCAAGGTTTGATAAAAGAAAACTAATACTGTTGGTTTTGCACTGTATAAAAGTAGTAAACCATGACCATATTTGGAAAAAAGTCTTTTACGACGCAGCTCTAATTTTCTTACAATTCTTTACTTTTCTTATCTTAATGTCAGTAGGTACATAATTGTCTGAGAACTGATGATTAATAAGCATCTAGAGCACTAAAATTCCTTATATAAATTAAAGACACAGACATCATAATCATAACCATTAACCCAATTTTTAAGGCATTTTTAAGGAATCTATGCAGTAGGTCTATGAAATATAGATGCTATATTTATTTACAAATCAGGAAAATGAAGATGTTGGTGGGTAGGAAGTTTATTTGAGCTGAGACAGACGAAGACGAATGCAATAAATAGATTGACACTATCGAAAGAAATTGCAAAAACGCGAGCCCCTATAGTTTTTTATGTACTCGAGAGATTTGTTCTTTAAAAGGTTTGTTGCGAGGAGGCTGAGACAATGTTAACGAAGAAGGTGTTATTCAGAATACGTACTATATTGAATTCATGGAATGTTCGCATAAAATATCTCTACCTATATACTGCAATATTAAGAATTGCTAAGAAGGGAGAGAGAGAGACTCCTTGGCATGGTGTTGGTTCTATGCACGTTTTTTTTGTTTCCATGTCGTACACAGTACTTACATCAAAGTATTCTTTTTACGGCCTCTCAAACTTGTCTATATACATCAAATGTAAATAAATAAACGCAGCTGGAGTCCCATTACACAATGTACAAGCTGAATGCTCACGACTTTGCAATTTCTAGCAAAGATTAAGGATGACAGATTCTGCATAATTTTGAAAAAAGGAATTGAAACAAGTTTTGTCAATAGACAGGGGGAGATAATAGACATTGCCTCTCTGTGAGTGAGCATAACATGGACAATAATGCGATAGAGCTCTGTCTCGTCCATCTTTCTACGAAACATCTAGCAGGGCTATGGGCAAACATGCCAAAAACATATTCCACAGATATTTATTAAGTTCTCCCTGCCTATACTTTATTTTGTAGCTGTGAGCTTTGGCCCCAGTGCAGAAATACTACACTGTAATATTGTACGAGAGAAAAAAGTGGAATAAGTAGAGAGGGAATGAAATGTTGAGTGGCATGAATAAGAGTTGAGCCTGTCGGTCTTGTTGAGGCTTCACAGCATCTTCTTATTTTTCTTTCAGTAGTCAACATAACCAGAGAATTTTATAGGCAAACAATGAGACGGCAAGACAAGGAAGGCAAGAAGACAAGGTTCTCCCGTCATGTAATCTAACTAATGTAATGTAACATAACACATTATTATTTATAAGATAAGGGCCTGCCTCATCCTAATAATGCATTAAGAAAAATTTAATAGGTAGCACCATTACATACATGCATGCATCTGCTTATTACTTTACTAACTAAATAGAAGAGTAGAATGTGGTTCTTTATCCTTTTCTTGCTCCCATCTCACCTGATGCTGCATTAGCTGGGCTGCATGGACCTGGATAGACACATAATTACATTCTCTTTGCAAATTTATACAAAGAGAATGTCGTCGTCCTAACCTTTCCTTAAGTGCACTTTCAAATCATATTTATCGCAATAAAATCCAAATATAATTAAAAGCTGCATATTTTTGTCTCTTTCGCAATTTACGATCCTTTGCTATTGATATTCTGCACCGTGGTGCGCAAATTACAATATAATCGCCATATCTCAAAATATTTGGCATTCTCAACTAGTAATTTTTTCATGCTCCCTTGTGGTGTCAGTTGTGACATGAATATTCGTCTGGAATTATTTTTGTCGCCTTTACTAAAAGTTAAATCCATTGATATGTAAATCCTTCCATGCATAGGTATACACTTTTACTATTACTTACAATAGTTCACAAATATATATTTATCAATAAAACAACTTTATGGATTTATTAAGGTCACGATATATTATAGTTAGGTATCATGTTTAGAAATATATATTAAGAATACAAAATTGCTAACACAGTGATGAGTCCTCATTTTCTAGCAGACTACTAATACTGTCTATTTAAATACAGAAATTCAGCAGATAGGATTAGAGGACGCGTTAAAATCGCTGAATCCTCGTCAAAAACGATAATAATTTGAAAACGCAGAGTAGCATTCTCATTTGGATGGGATGAAGGAGTCCGTATAGCTACTCACCAAAACAGAGTGGGGATGAGAGATAAGCTCTATGTAAATATAAATAGATGGGTAAATAGCTGCGAAATATTATCTGTATAAATTCTTGTTCGTTTGCATAGAATTCAGTGTCAAAGTATTAGACGTCCCATATTATCTTATATAATTATTTAAATAGACACGGTAAAATCCTAACTGAGTATAATATTACATCCATAATAATATAGAGAAAGGATGTAACAATAATAATAGTATTACTTCGTTAGCATGTACCTATGTGTAGGTTGTTGGTGTGATTCGTGAGATGCGTTATTGTAGGTTAGAGTAAAAGTTACAAGCTATAATTTGTATTGAATGAGAGAAGACATAGTTTTGAGTAAAGGAAAGGAACGGTTGTTGTGTTTGTTGTTCGAGTGTGTGTAGTATCTCTATCTATTCTGTACATAGTTAATCTAATGGAATAATAATAAGAGATAGGTAGCTAGCTATGCTATAACGTGTTCAAAAGATATCTCTTTGTTATACTAGTAAATAGTACCTTGGTTACCTATAGGCAGATGATGTAAGGTAATGTCGTGTCTGTGAGGGAACTAACTGGTAAGACAGGAATGTATTCAAGAAGCCTCTGTATTTATAAGCCGCGGTGTGGTTGCTCTTTTGGTGTGAGTGTGAGTGAGGGAGATGGTGGACATGGACATGAACCGTATGTCGAGAGAAGATGCTCCTAAATATAAGCCCTTCCTTGCTCCTCCAGAATCCAGAAGAAGAAGAATCGTCTTTCTCTCTCCAGCTCACTCACTCAGCTCCGTCTACAGACAAGACACACACAAGACAGATAGATAGTTGTTGTTGTTGTGTGTGTGCATACTTCTAGTACGTATTCTGTTCTCCTTGTATGTTATGTGATATTATTTGGAGTTGAGGATGCCGTTGAGACTGACTGAGAGTGGACTGACTGAGCCAGAGCTTCGGACGAACTGGAGGATGAAGATGATGATAGTGAGAGGGAATGTGTAATAGAAAGCAGGGCAGGGCTATGGTTTACGTAACGTACAGGTACTTAACTATTGTGAATTGCACGGGAAGATGGACCAGATTTTTGCTTGGCTCACTACATTTACTGCCGGGATAAATATAGTAATTGGATATATGCATATACCTTTACGTACCTACCTGTCGTTGCTACCACTGCTATTTACTAGGTGGTACTCATCATGAGTTAGATATAGATAGAAGAGTGTCTGTGTGTTATATGGAGGAGGTAGATATATAGGTAGGATAGGTGTACGTGTCATGGTAATAGAGAATAAGAAAAGTGGCGGAGTGGAGTGGAGGAGCATAAAATGCGAGGAGATGCTGGGGAAAATATGTCCGTTTCTCTCACAAACATTGTCGCAACTAAATTTATGGGATGGTCTGTCACCAGCATTGTTTCCTGCCCTTTTCAGTCTCTATCCTTCATCCGACCTATTCTTATCCCCTTTTTTATATTTTGTCACAACTACAGATTTCCTTCCCGCCTGTGATTTGTTCACTCTTCGCTTCCCTATACAACAACCACCCCCGCAGAATATCTTCCTGCATTTACATGCATATCCGTACTCGGAATCTCGGCAGATTACTCCTTTTACACTTTTCATACCTACACACACTCACCATTGACTGACTCTCCAGTGGATTCCTTTATTTCTCTAACTATTCCTCTGTTTATAAAATAACTCTCTTACATTTACCTCCACTCCACTCTACTCTACTACAGATCAAATGTACACTTCACGCTTGACTTCTTCCATGTCATCACTATTTCATTACGATCTACATCTAAACACTCTGTCTCTCTCCTCTTCTGCCTTTTCTTGAGGCACGACCTTTTCTGTTTTATGCATTTTCTTCCTGTAGGTAGGTTAATAGCGCTATCTCTGCACACATTATCTATCTAGGACACTAACTACAAGCACACCCCTACTCCTCCCCCTCATCCTCTCCAGAACAGGTAGTAATGCACTTGAAGGAAACTTAGACAACCCCAGAACCAACACAATTCTACGCATTCTCTACCACATTAAACTGTTTTTACCCACTGGACTCTTTATAATTTATATGTACATAAAGCTGCTGCCTATAGGAATTGGATATTGGATAGCCCGAGCCCGACCAACAAGATAAACACTCAACTGGAAATGGAATTAGGAATCGTAGAAATTATTTAATCGTCTCTTCTCTAACTGCATATCTAATATATGTCTACATAAAGAACTCTCATTAAATCTATTTCTATTTTTGTCTAGCCCCTTTGATATTCCTTAGACACTAACTTCCGTATCTTAAACAAAGTGTGAGCCAGCACAAGAATAGCATGGTCTACCTGCCGATAAATAATTTCATGTCAACCTCAAAAATATATTAAAAAGGATACAAATGTACTTGTAGCCGTTGTAGCTGTTTAGTAATGCAATTGGGGAAATCAAAAATATTTACAATGTGAAATAGTTAAATCTACTGGAAATTTGTGATAGATAGATAAATGTATATGGGAAGATATGGGAAGATAGATAAATGTATAGATGGGAAGTATAGATAAATAATTTTTCCCTTTGATACTCAAAACTCAAGTCAGGTATTTTTAGGATGGCGTTTCAATTTCTCTCTGTAAGACAGAAAATGTTTGTTTCTCGGTGCTACTATTTATTCGAAAAGTAACTCGGACAAACTTTTATGTAACTGCTTGTAATTTTTAGTAGAGATTATGATGATGGGCACAATGATCATGTCTTGGGAAACTTGAAACGATTCACGTAAGGAGGATAGCACTGTGTGAGTGAGGCAAAAGAGTATAGGAGACAATATATCTTAGGGGGATGTAAAACAACAATACATAATCTCACTTGGTATGTGGACTCAGTTCAAGTAACCGAATTCCAAAGCAGTCATGTTCGAAACTTGCTAAGCTTAAAAAGTACAGGTAAAGTTGAGTTGAGGCAGACTTTTCCTAAAGTTGTTCCTGCTTATTATTACTGACACAGTGAAGTCCTCCTTGGAAAACTTTCTGTATCTAATATTATTATTATTATGAAGGAGAGGGAGAGAGGGAGAGAGAGCCTGGCTACAATTCCTTATCTTTATCTTAGTACACTTTCCCAAATGCTAAGTTGTTTACTCTTGGCAACTTGGGAATCAATTTTATCATCACCGTTTATTCTGTAGTAATGGGAATTGGGACTTGCTTATCTCTGAATGGAATTCCAATGCCGTAGAGCATGTAGACCTTGTGTCAAAAAAGAGATATTGCCCGTAATTTTGTCAGCTTCGTGTGCTATCTCGCCAGACAACGTTTTACTACATCTCTATAATGCCATTCCACGCATCTTTAGTATTCCTCCTCTTACAACATCTCCACTCCCTTTGCCAAATCCATAGACAGGGAAGGAAATACATTATTAAGGCTACAAAGTATCTGTAGAAATTGTTTTGTCCGGAAAGAAGTGAATTAGAGCCGAAGTAGCCAATAGAATAAATACGCTACTCCTAAATAGTAGGAACAAGATGTTTTTACTAATGTCCTTTCGTGTTATTAATGTTGTCCCATGTTTCTTATTATGTCTAACTTGACATTGTACATGCAACGAATGTTTCTTAAGCGTCATATCTATGTAGTTGCCCTCTCGCAGGTTCATTATCACTTACTTATTATTATGCACGAGGGTTACGCAAGGAGAATTGCATTTAAACAAGAGTAGTATGAACACAATACAAATAGTACACACACACACATACGCAAGTACATATACTCCACAAATGTATTTATTCTATTTATTCCTTGATATTGATCTAATTTTTTCTACTTTTTTTCTTTTAACAGTGAACTACAAGGGGAATAACATCACCGTTGTTCGTCTATCTGATTTTGCCGGATTGGGATCTCTGCGAGTCATGTAAGTCGTGCTAAATTGCTTGTACTAAAAGTAAAACTGAGTCAGGGAAATGTGCTGTGTAGAATTGAGATGGGAGTATCGAGTAGGTACCTAGACGTAGTAGTAGTAGGGAGTAGGGACTATAAATTCGAATACATAATCCAAGACAGTGCATGGCAAAGTAAATACATAAAGTCTAAAACAATTTGAACAGCAATGCTAAGTTTAGAAGAGTAAGAAAGAGAGGATGTTGGATATTGAATGCATTTGTTAAATGAAATTGAAAGTGGCGAGGAAACAAAAGGGGGAACCGTACAGAATTGCTATGAGTTTTCTAAATTGATCTATTGTGCTGTGTACGGAATGCAATGATAAAGTAGGAGCACAACTCTTGTGGCCTATAGAGCTAGAGGCTTACTGCCTATGCCACTTACTACTACTACTTACTATGCCTATAATAAATATTATTATTATTATATCTTACGCTATGTTGATGTTCTGAAGATAGGCACCACATACAATCATTACGGGCCTTATCGTAAACTTATTTCTATATATTGATATGTAACTATATGTACGTAAGTATTGCGTATCTATGGCCATTTCAGTTGGTAGATGCTGCAGTATTATTTATTCAGCATAGGAAAGTATTCAGTAATATTATATAATGAGTAAATACCTCTGGAGTTGAACATGACTGAATATTTATTAGATAATATCATTAAGTGTAATAGTATAAGGGTGCTAGCTAACTATGCAGTAGTAGAGTAGTGAATAGTGAAGTGACTGAGTTGTTGTGTGTAGATTTAGAGAGAGAGAGGCTCCTTAGTTGCGTAATTGTATGAGGGATTGGAGTTTAAGTGCAACTTCTATTATAACAGTTAGTTAGGACAAGAGCCAGCAATGTGAGAGAGTAAGTAGTCGTCGTGAAGTGAACTAAGTATTTTCCTCCAAGACAAAATGTACTCAAAGTTTTGATTGAATTAACTTGCAGACAATTGTCGGATAACGAGATTCACACAGTGGAGAAGGGCTCTTTTCAAGATCTGGCCTCTTTGGAACGACTGTAAGTACAAAACCACTCTGTCTCTTCTCTTAAAACGCACACTACATGCCCAGTGTAAATAAGTGGAGCTTAGCTTAGCTTCGCGTTATTGTTGTGTTGTGTGAGCTGCTCTTATATAACCAACTAATATCTTTATCATTATTATTATACAATATCTATAGATAAACAACGTCATTTGAGCATTGTCCCTACACGTACGTCTATTTATAGCTGTTGAACAGAATATTAAGAGCATTATAAAATCACATGTACGTCTAAGTACAAACAGGAGTCGACATTATTGCGGATACGTACATACCTACACATAATTTACATGGCCATATATTTATCACTATTAAACATACGCATTTTCCATTCCCTTCCACTTTCCACTCACAATGCAATCACCTCCATCCACCAACTATGTACATGACATAACAAAATATAATAATATAATCCCGCTATTGCTCTTCTATGTACGTACGTACTTTACCGAGAGAGAACATTAGGTATTTACTAGTAGTAGTAGTGCGGGTTGAATTGCATTCACGTCTGTGCGTAAATACGATCTTGAACATTTGTATCGTAGTAGTAGTAGTGAGGATGTAGTGCTATGGTGTAAAAGTGGCAGGGAAGTAGTTGTGTGTGTGTGTTGCTCTGGCTCTTTGGTCTCCTGCCAAACTAAAGCTAATCCAGCGAACATAGGAGCTAAGCTAACGATAAGCGGCATCCTTTTACTTGTAAATTGTAGTGTGGAGAGTTTAGAGTCATTTTATTGTGAGCCAGTATGCTACCTTCCTTCGACAACTACAAACTACGGGTTTTCGGTTACATGTCATGTCCCTAACTACACCTCTCTCGCTCTGCTCTCTCTCTACCTTCCTACACATAATGGCATACTTTGCTATTATGCTCTTTCATTTCTAGTTCATCCAACACACTCTGTTTTACACACACACACATTAGAGTCGCCGAAATAATATTCGACCGGTGCGGTGGTGGTGGTGGTGCCGTGCTCGGATATATTCCAATGTTTTGCATAGCCTGAATAGCCTGCCTCTCTTTTTGCCTCGCTCCGTTTTCTTCTATTATTGCCCGAGTAATTGTATGCTTGCTCTTTCTCTCTCTCTCTCTCTCTCTCTGCCTGTCGATGCCCAACAGAATGTACACGGACGGACTCTATTATTCTCCATCTATGTAGACAAATAGGAGAGAAATAGGTTCACAGCCAGTTCAGTTGCTTAATAAAATACTTTGACTTACTTACTTGTTGTTAGTCAGTCCCCTTGCCTTGCCTTCCAAGCAAACCTTCCTCATGGCCATTCAATCTTTCTCTCGACAATGTTACATGCACACAACTATTTCTCTCTCCACAATAATAATCTGCTGAATAATGCTCCACATTGTTCACATGAATATTAACGAATTACTACAGCACATTATGCTAATAGATGTGCAAGATATGCCATTCCTCACTCTGTGCTTCTGTGATAAATCATTTTCATCCCACTTACCACTGTTATATTAATAAAACCCATGGACAGGAATTCTCAGACATACTCGTTAAATACATTTTATTTATGCATATATTTATATCAAACAGAATTTCAACAATGTAGCCAACAGAATATAAATAAGTCAAAATTGAACAAATCAATGCTATTTAAATATAGCATAAAAAAGTCTGGCTTGAGAATAGACATTAGCAACTTTCGTCAATAAATATTCTTGCTCCTACAATAAATTTGACATAATTGTACAGAGACACATCCTACAGCGTATATATTCGACTTATTTAATCATAATTGTGTTTAGTATGTCAATATTTAGAATCAAGTTAGTTATAAGTGTAGAAAGTGTATGGAATGCTGTTTAGCATTGAGAATTAAGGCTCCATTTGCATATTACATATCTACTCTAAAATTCAACAATGACAACTGTGCATATCACGATATTGAATAATTACTACAATGTACATATTAACTGATAAGATTCATTGTGAGACGAGATGAAGAGACAGAGATTTCAGTTTCAAGGCAACTAATCACAAAGTACAAAGCGTACGCCTAATCCCGATAGTAGGTGTGGTTGTTGGAGCAAGTAGAGTAACTTACAATTATGTTGAGACAGCTCTGCATAAATTTGCATTATTATTTATAGAAAAGATCAAGTTGAAAGTCGTGTGAGTATACAAGGAGAATGTCTGTGTGTCTATGAGAGAGAGAGAGAGGGATAGAGGGATGGGAAGAATGCGAAAAGTCGGTTTGCCGAAAAGTGAAACTGCTACATTCTTTCGGTTCATTTTATTTAATAAATTTCCGTGTAGCTCGGGCTCGTTGAAAATATTTGTCAGTCGAGAAATTCGAGTGTGTGCATGTAGCCATAGTGAATGTTTTTTTCCTCTCATTCCATTTCATTGGATTTATTCACGAAGCCTCCAGTGAGACTGAATGCAAGTTTTAGTGAAACTGATTGTGATTCTATCCGAAGAAGTTAACATGTCTCTGGCACACCTTGACTTTACTTTACATAGATCTGTGTTTTGGTCCCGTTCCGTCTCTTGCCACTGCTCTGTCTCTGGCTCACCATTTCTTATTCAATCTTCTCGCCTATGTAGATGTGACTCTGTTTGTTTTCTGACTTGAGAATTTATTACACTCTTCACTTTTCCTTTTCTCTGCCTCGTCGCCTCATCTCATCTCTCTCACTCGCTCCACTCCACTACTAGCAACTACCTACCTACACTCACTAGTCACTACACTCGCCTGCCTACTTGCTATTACTCGATCTGCTCTGAAGTTAAGCCAACTCTTTAGTTGCATTTCATGCCAGCATAAGCGATCCGCATAGCTCTGCTGTCTGAATCTTCTTCTTCTTTAGAAACAACCATCCCTTCTTCTAACTTGTAACTTGACGAAAATTCCATTGTGTTTCCCAACTCCTCGTCTTAAGTTTCCAAAGAAGCCAGCGTATGTAAAGATTCAGTTACAGAGAAACATAATAGAGCCCATCTATGTAAAACTGTCGGAATAACACTGTTTTATATGTAGCCGTTCTATGTACAAGCAGCCCAGTCAGTCGGCTCCTATTAAAAACAACTACGATTATGACTAATACGAACCTGCGGTTTATTATGCCGTCTGTTTTATGGAAATATGGAAATGAACTTTTTTTACCACTTTTCCATTTAAATTACATGTGAAGAAAAGGGATCCCTGTCTCTGCTCTGTCTTTCTTCCTATCTTAAAAGAAAGACTCGGCACTACTTACTACAACTCCCTGCCACACTCACTTTTCTGCGGAGCGAGAAAGAGAGGATGAAGGAATGAGGGGGAATGGTAAAATGATAATCTGACTGAGCTGACATGAGTGGAACTGGAACCCGATGGCAACAACGCTTTCCTTTCTCCAGCAGCACCCGTTTTAAAATCCCATATTGCTCCACTCCTCAACGTTTACACTTAGAACGCATTTCAAAAACTCTAAAACGTAAAAAAAGACGAGCTGAATTTTTTTTTCACGACCCTCCTGTACTAAACACAGTTTTAAAACTCCACTATATCTATTGCATTAATATGAGTTATATGCAGGACATTTTATAGCTTCTTGCTGTTTATTTTTTACCTGCAATAAAATTCTAGGCTCCTCACATAAATGTTGCAATTGCAAATAGTAAAATTAGAGTAAGAGCTTTAAAGACAAATGCATGGTGTACCTATCTGTTTAAAATATTACAGGTTATAGAACAATATTACTATACGATACAAATTTAATTACCAAATGCTTTAATACGACGAGGGTGGGCAGTAAGACATAGAAATTTTATTAATGTAAGCCTGTGGATATTCTGAAAATCCCCTTATATGAATAGTATTTAGGTTTGCTAGCGATTTATAGGGTTTTGAGGCTATCTACTATATAATAAAAGAGTTAGTATTTATGGGTGGTCGGATAGAAGTGCCAAAAAAATAGGGCCAATTGGCACTCAGCAGGTGAAAAAGTGCCAAAATCCAAATGTGCCAAAGATTAAAATGCCAAAGTTTTTATTCCGCCCCTTTAGGAGAGCATCCCAAATTTGTGCTCCTAAAAAGGAAAAGTTTGGTGAAAAGCTCATGGTTCTAGCGGGTATGTCGGACTAAGGAATTTTTCCTCAAAGAAAAGTACAACCAAATGTCTAGATGCAAAGATTTCTTTCCAGGTGGCTCAGTACTTTACAAAACCCAACATTGATTATTTAAAAGCATGTACATATTTTGTGGGAAGGAACAAGAATGAGAGGCTTAAACTGACATATTATATATACTTAATACTTAATCATTTAAATCATACAAATGTAAGTTAAGCAAACATTATGACTAATTAAACTTGTATTGACACCTAATTTGTTTGGCACTTTTGTTATTGGCACTTCACAAAATACCGAACCACAAAAAATAGGCACATTTGACCTTTGGCACTTCTATCCTGGAACCGTATTTATGTGGGTAGAATCTATATGGAGATAGTGGCATAGATGTGCAATGCACCATGGACTCCTCTAAGTAGGAGAAGTGGAAATATAAAGTACACAAGAGAAAAGCGCTGACAATGAGACATTATAGGAAGAGTGTGAGAAAAGTAAGCGCTAAATTTGCGTAGGAGAGAGAGTGAGAGAGGCGATTGTTAGATTTGATGCTGCTGGTGCTATATAATGGGGATGTATGTACGTATAGTGTCTAGTGCCTCCTAGTAGATACATTAATTTCAAAGAATAGCTCCTTACAGAGTGTAGGAAAAAGTGGCTAGCTATCTCTTGGTAATGGTGAAGACAAGGGATGGGAAAAGAGTGTAAAAAAGTGGGACTGCTCGGAAAGAGTAGTTGGTAGTAGGTAGGTAGGTCCGTGGTATCTCTAGCTTAGCTCCTATCTGAATCCGTGTAAGGAAGGAAGAGTTTTAGCCATAAAGAGATCGGCTCTGTCTGGTTAAGGCAGGGAAAGAGTAAAAACAGTGGAGAAAAGAAGGAAGTGGCTGTAGGAACGGTGAGATAAAATGTCTTTGCTTATACATGGCCAAGGCAGAGCTATTCTTCATGTCGGCGTGGATAAATATTCTGGAGTGGATCGAGGAGAAGAAGGGAGTGCAGTGCGTCGTTAGTGGACTAAAGAACGGGTGTGTGTCTGTGTGTGCCGGGCTTAAAGTCCTTCCTCGTCCCTAGTCCTCCTAGTAATACTTGCATATAATATCTTAGTAGGAGTGAGAAGTAGTGTTGTAGGAGCAGGAGTAGTAAGTAGTAGGGGGGTATAAAGTGAGTACAACTGTCTCGGGACTCATAACGGAAGAAGCGAAGCTCTAAAGTATTCTTTTGCACCCACTTGATAGTCGACCAGGAAGAAAAATTGCATTGCGTTACGTAGTGTTCGCTTTATTATTGACTTTCGTTATCATACGATAGAGTCTGCTGTTTCGTCGCTAGCTACTAGGTCCGTGGATCTTCGGGACAACTTCCTCCAGCCACCACCATGCACCAGCAGCCCTTCTTCTCCTTCTTCATCTCTTTTTCGCTTATCCTTAATATGCAGCAGTAGAAAAGGAAGAGGCTAGCCCTGGCTCACTCACTCTTCCCAACCAACTTCACACATTTCACTACAGAACATAACAACAATTCTTGTAGCCTCCTTGCCTTCCTCCTCTAATGTACCTTGCTCAGCAGCTATTCTCTTCCACGATTATGTTTTTCGCATCATGCAGTTTCTTAGATTGCTACTTGTTCGTGTCTTGCCTCCCTTTTCACTTGCCTTCCAGTCAAAGCCCTACAGTTTCAACTAACAATCACAATATCAACTCTGCCAACTATTTCCCAGATAATATGCATCTCTCTGGAAAATATAAAATCCTATACTGCCTCATATCTGTCCTTATAATAGCATTGTTCCTCTTTCAAAGGATTCTGCTGTGTGTGACGCGAGGAGTGAGAGGTTGAGACGGAGTAGTAGTTACCTCTATCCTTTCTTTCTACATATATCCATCTGTGTACAGAGACAGATTTTTCCCAGGAAATTCCTTTTTATAAACAAGGCAGAGTAACTCTCGCTGATTTCTTGTTCCTTATCCCTAATAGTCCTTTCATGGAAAATTCCCTGCTTTCTTTGAAACTGCATATTTCAAACTCTGCTCTATGCATAGTTATTGCATTACTACGTTGTAGCTCCTGGAAACAAGTTCACTTCTTTGTCTCGCAATCCTTCTACTTCCAAACTCCTGCCTGCTTCCTTTACTCTACGACGACTACCTATATACACTTACACTCTGTGCACATCGAGATCCGATGGATTCAAGCGATTTCAGATTGTTAGTGAAAAATGCAGAGTCGACGAAAAACCAAATACAACACACACTACAAAACAGACTAACATATCATAACTTTTTATCGAAACTTTTTTCCAGAAAAGAAAGAACTAACAAGTTCTATTCCATATACTACATAATAAGCACCTCCAACTCGCCGAAAAAAACTTTACACACTAAACACATATTCAATTTAAATATATAATTTTAGCAAAAAACCTTTTCTCTATAATATCAACAAGTCTAAAAGAATATATTGCTATAATTTGAGGCGACGAAGCATTTTTCAAATGTGCTTAGACAAACTGTAACAAATAGTAATAAGATATCATTTCTAAATTGCTGAGCTTGAAATTTAGTATAGAAATAAGAATTTCATAAATTATTAGCATATCTTCCCATAAATCCTACGGAATAATTAGTTTTTAATTTGTTTTGTGAGCAATAGATAATCTCTTTGATCTTGATCGTCACTATTAAGGTGTGTTTGTTTTGCTATTAGAATTCAACGATAGTAGCTATAGATTTTTTTCGTCTAAACATTACTTGTCAGATATGCATGTACTTTATTACATGTATATGCGTTAAAGTTAACTGCTTCATCAGCATAGCATCAACTTGGCCTGAATGATGGTCATGTCTTCGGGCTTTAATCTGCCTCCTTTTGGCTTTTGATTTGAAGATCTTTTCATGCTCGAAATCAAGACTAGACCATTCATTTTCTTTAGATAATTGTTAGAAGAAGTTGCATTCAGATTCAGATAGAAATCTAGTCTGTACTTAAAAGCTTGGCATATGACTTCACTTCACTACTATTACATCCTTATAAAACATTATTATGCTTACTTACATCAGTCAGAGTTGAATCGAGAGAGATGAAGTTATGCTTAAATATTTCCAGTTAGCTGTGCATGTAGCTTTCGGTCATGCTAATCATTTTCTGTTGTTTGCTCCTTCTATCTATCCCACAGAATAGAAAAGAGAATACAGTAGGAGTGGCTGAGAAGCCTCAATGAATTTTTAGATATGCCTTCTCCATGAGATGAGACTACTCAACTAACTAAGTCAAATCAGATTGAAATGAACAACTTGAATTTACTTGCTAACAGAGAAAATCAATGCGATTCTTTTGCAAGGAAATATTATGTGAGATGAACTGAGCTGAACTGACTGACAGACATTGAATCAACTTTTATTTTATATCTAGCCACTTGCTTGCATTTCTTTTTCTTGAGCCTCATATCCACCTAATAATGTTTAGACGTAAAAATCGTTTTAACTCCGCATCCATTAAACTGCAGCATAGTTCAGCATACACATTCAAAAACAAGTCTTCCTTCATCTTTCTGACGAATCAGTGATAAAGATAAGAAAACAATGAACTATTCAGCCAGGTTTACTTACTTTACTTCGTCCAATTAGTGTACAGTTCACTTCAGTCTCACTCACATTCCTCTTGCCTACCTCTGCCTTCATCTCAACTTCTGTGCTAATCTTTTAATAAAGACTCACATGTTAATACGTGCATAAATCATAGCTACAATTACATTCCTAATGTTCACTAATTTTTAAGCATACAAAATTGCATATTTTAGCATTTAATCTCAACGCATTATTATAATATTCTGCGTTATGGCTATCCATTTCATGAAACATGTTAGATACTTATTAGCAAAACTATTTCACACCCGTGCCTACTGAAAATATGTACATACAAAAATTTAGTTTAACTGTTCCTTCTTATACACATACGATAAAGTCATTTTTATGAATGAGGCCATACAAGAACCTTAGTCTGTGAATCACTGTAGGTACTAAATATATATAACATCTAAGATAATGTAGTTGGACAGAATCTGCATAGGATATTTCCATGTTTTACGCTCGAAGAATTTTTCTGGAGGACTTTGTTCATCTTTTTAACGTTTAGAATGATTCTCTAAAATGTTATAGCTGCATCTAATCTATCGACACATCAAACAACTAAAAGATCATGAAGTGTAATAAACATTGACTATACTATATAGCTAAATAATTTAACGTATTTCATCTGACAAATTTCAGCAGTAAAATCCTCCAATAAATATGTGAGGTCTTTTAATGACTAGATCTACCATAATTACAGTGACGTATATAATTAAAATCTGAAATGCCTAGTCCCATCGACTTTAAGTAAGCAACAATTGCAAAGATATTATAGCGTGCAAAGATATTAAGGTTGATGAATTTTCTTTGAAAATTAGGGACAGATGTGCATAGGAAGAGAGAGAGAGAGGACATAGGAAAGATTGCGGCGTGCGTTGTTTTGGCAGTGAGTATTTCTTATTAGTGAGGCTAGGATTGCTATGTAGGATGTTTGTAATAATATTCTGTAGAGATTAGTAGTAGGAGAGTAGCAGGAGTGGGGATGTAGAACATTAGTTAACTGGAGCTATAGATCTTCCTTCACTACTCACTCACTGAGTCTTCAGTGCTGAGTGAGTGAGTGAGTAGTCGGAGCACAATAGTTGAGGGAAATAATCTCGGAGTCAGATGAGAAAATGAGATTTGCATGGGATGTAGATGTAAGCTGAAATGAGGCACAGGGGAGCAACTACCTCTAGTCAACTCACATTCGCATCACCAAGTCGCAATCAACGAGCTCAACTCAACTCATTGCCAGCTCTTCTGACGAGAAGAAATAAATAAGGACATGATCATCCATAAGAAGACGTGCACTAGAAATACACGACATCTCCTCATTTTCTCCTCCCTCCATCATGCGACTCTCTTCATGTTCCTCTTCTCGGAAATCTGTTGATATAGTGGGAAATAGTGAATTCTATGGATACGTGTGTCAATGGACAGATATCATTGACAGATCACAACAACCCTGGCTAAAACACACAATGAAGTCATGGAGGAGCATTCTAATGCTCTTTGGTTGAATTACTGTGCTCAAGTCATGTAATGTGTGAAGGGATAGGGTGGCAGGGAGAGAGATATTGTGCATAAGCAATTTGAATTAAGTTGAAAGAGGGAGGTATAAGGAGAGCAATCAAGAAATTGCTTATAGTAATCAAACATCACCCTTTGGAGTGTCGGATGTGGGTGACAGAGATGCAATTCGGTGGATGGAATGAATGCAAGTTGCTCAGAATAATAATAGGCATTCAACAGGGTAGTTTACTGAAAAACGAACCAAGTCGACTAATCCTCCAGGATCTACTATAATACTCAACTCTCTCTCTCTCTGAATATTGCAGGAGGAAACAGCTATAGAGATGAGAGAGAGAGAGAGAGAGAGAGATGCACTTCTCCATTATCACTCTTTCCTCTCTCTAGACGCCAAAAAGGGTGACTGAGCTTTTGCACTAACGAAATTTATAAATGTAAAGCTACTCTGTGTATTGCTAGACATTTTGACTGGATGCGCATCTGAGACGAAATGACGTCGTTCACTATCATCTTCATTTTTACCATGTGAAAATGGGTAGATATGGCTCTGCTATAGACTCGTATCGTTTTAACGGCGTAATTTGTGTTCAAGTGAACGTGCAACGTGCAACTACGTAGCTGCCAGACTCTCTGTGTTCGTCCAATCTGCTTAGCATATAAACTCCGCTTTTTAATGTCTCCCATGTATGTAGAGGAGTTAAGGAGAGTGCTTTAGAGTATTTAAAGCATTGCATAATTCCTGTCGCAAGAAAGAAAAAGGGTTCTCCCGTTGACTCAGGCAGTTCAGTGAGTGAAGAGTGAGGGAAGACGGAGGAGCTACTATAGCTAGCTGGTCGGATGACATATCTAGCATAGCATAGCTTATAGCTCATCATCACACAGAATAAAAGAGACTAGGTATTGGCGAAGAAAAGAATGCGATTTACGTGCCATTGCATGCGGAGTCTTTCATTAGAATCTCCAGATCCTTATCATTCTCATTTCATCATCTGTCGAAGATTAAGTCTTAGCAGTTGGTTGGCAGGGGCTGCCTGTGGAGTCGATGTGCCACTACCCACCAAACAAACTCACACACACAATGTGATCATGGGACGTTTTGCTACCGCTAATGCCCTTGTCATTTCCTTCTTCGTGCACACACGATGAAATATCGTAGGCGATTTAAATATTATTTATACTGCACTACTCACATGTAAATACAAGTCAGCCGTGCATCCCATTTATACAAGGAACGGAGTCTTTATCTCCACCTCGCTCACTCCACACATTACATCTTTTCACAATTATTAAGTATCTCCACAGCCAGTGACACACATACACATTATATGTATTTAGTAAATAAATAAATACTCTTTCTATTCAGAGACTATACTATTCGTTTGTGTGGAAGAGAGAGAGAAGTTTTTGAACTCCTGCCTTGCATATCCGACAATAGCCAAAAGGCTTACGAGTTTGTTACAAACTCCGTTCTCTGTGTTGCATTGATAACATTTAAAAATATGTCCCTATAGAACAATATGCAAATTACTTACTTTCTCCCACTATAAACATACACTCACGCTTTTCACTGCCTTTAATCTGTTCATTTTGAATTTTGATGTGAAATCTCATGGATATTATTCTCTGTGTACTGTTAGAGTGTATATTCTGCTGCATTGTAATAATCTAAAACGAGGGCTACTAGGAATACTGCAACTCATGCTCCAATATTTATGTTGGCATCCTTTCATATATTCGCTGCTGTGGATATTTATACAT
>JABASI010002276.1:0-20333 GCA_019776505.1 Tomocerus nigrus
TCTGCAGCACCTGCTGCAAGGGTGCTGTAGGGGTGCTGCAGAGTAACCGGATACTCTGCAGCACCTGCAGGTGCTGCAGAATAACCCAGATCTTGTATTGTCGATTATTTTTGTTTTAGTGGGACCTTTAATAATAAAATACCTGACCAAAAACGATTGTTAAAGATTTCTGCGACAATTATTAGCACTACCAACCTTAAATACTCGCCAAGTGTTTCGGCAATCTCGTTGTATGTAGTCCATTTTATTGGCGTTCGATATTAAAGTCCGTCTTTTTGCCTTTCGTTCATTTCCTGCCGCCCAAATTCAGTCGGTTCAAACGATGTAAATTGCAGAGAGCATTGCAGAAAACTTCAATTATTGGTATGTAAGGAATAACTACTCACATACCCTCACGAAACGGTATTAATGTAATTATATAAAGTATTTCAAAATAACATTTGATAATTTCAGGATGCATTGCATTGGTAATTCAGTATATCTAATCTGTATTTGTTAATGAGTGGTAGTAGTATAATAATATGCATAGATAAATTTATACCTCAGTTTTCCTAAGTAATTTTAATTTTAGTAATATTAATAGACAGACAACGATTCATGTAGTTAATACTTCTAATAAACTGTCCCACAAAAGTTTCTAAAAGTTCCATAGTAAAATGAAGTCGCTCAAATAGATCTAAATGGAATAAAATTAAAGACAGAGTTTCTTTTCACCTCAAGCTTAAATAACTATGTAATTTTTCCCGAAAGTTTTACATGGATAGACGGCCAAACTACATACGACTACTGTTAGGAAAAATGTCTACAGATATTCCACGCTATAACGAAAAATTATTGCGAATCTATTTGCTAGATACTCATCAAAAGCTTCATCGGCATAAGTTTCTGCACAAATCGTGCTATTTATTTCCCATGTGTATTACAAGTTACAAAACTGCATGTATTCATAACGTACAGGACAAGATCCACATCTTATGATTTAATCATAAGTAGATTATTTTGTACTTAGTATAAGGCGAGTCATATAATCATAAAGTAAATAGAACTTCCTGTAAAGGTAATATTATTTTTATTATTATATTATGTACCATATACCTTACCTACCGCTATTTTCTGTCATAAGCCAAAAGCAACGTAAATAACCTATAACATATTTGAAGAGGGGCTATTATATAGTTAGCACATAGGTAATAGTATTATGGTAACAGTGTAGTAGGTAGTACTAATACCACTTTTGGGTCCTTTTTTACCATACGACTGTACAAACGGTATAATTGCATTATTTAATGGTGAAAATGCACTTTAGTGGTAAAAATGTAAATCAGCTACTATAATTAAATTACAAAATTTGGAAATTATTGACCATCGATAGACTGGATATTATAATTTACCCCTTCTAAATTCAACTGTCTTTAATTAGTAAATGGTTAGAACATTAAAGCAAACATTGAATCCCATTTGAACGTTAGTAGTGTGACAAAAATGAGAACTGTTGTCTGATGAAATCATTTCGTGAAAGTAGCTGTACTTTCCTAATAAGTATTATTACCTTTTACATTTTACTCTACTGCTTGCTTGCTTGATACCTCATTACTTTTTACCATTTGAGAACGGTTTCGGAATAACGTTATTTACCATTAAAAAGCCACTTACCAGGGGTAAGTGGTACGTCGTACTACTATATATTAACCATTGGTAGAGGCATCGGCTTTGAACGTGTACATCGCATATAGAGCACAGTGAGGAGTTCAAATCCCTCTTACCTGAATGCCCTGCAAAAATGCCCTTTCAAACCAAGAAACAATGCTTTACATGTAACGTGGAGGTACATAGTACTATGCAAAGTTTCGAATATTCACATTTCCCACTCACCTTTTTTGGACACCTAGAAAATGTAGAAAGTTATGAAAAGTAGTGGGAAATAGTGGGAAATGAGCTATTCTGCAATCGCCGCGTAGAGATGAAGTTGTCATACACTTATTGAATTGAATTAATCTCGCTTTTTCACTTCCCAATTAATCTCGGTTACATTCCAACGATAATGAGGTATTTATTATGGTTGAATTTCTGAGGGATACCTCAGGTAGTTTGTTGCACGTGTGCGGGTTACATAACATGCATAGGTATCTACTTATATTATGAGATAACTTTAAGAAACTTAAACCATCTATACCATCTACCTACCGCTTGTGTGACATGCCTGAGTAAATTTTAGTCGTTTTACGTTGTACGTAATGTATGTGCTCCATAAATATTTCATGTGATCAAAGAAAGTGCTGGAATGAAAGCACCGAAAGCAAACATTTGTACGTTCATTAACGTTTCCTACCTCAGAATTCCACACAGTTCCTAATTGCTTTGGTACTCTGTGTAAACTGACAAATTGGTTTACCATTTACACTTTTCAATGGAAAGTAGCGTTTGTTAGAAGACAATAATAAGAATTCCTTTTACTTGTACAGACAAATATTTAAGAACCAAATAAATGGCGACGGCAATGTGAAGATTCCCATCACACAAAGAAACAATTCAGTTTTTATTTAGTTGCATTTTATCGTCAAGTTGTTTTTATCCACCGGCTCTCCTTCTCGCGGATAGTTCTACATACATCACCATAATAATATGCGGCACTAATAGCACATTGATATACCCCTGAGAATTATACAAATATTTAATTTTAGTTATAATTTTTTTATAATATTTTAATTGTTCTTACATTATCACGATGTGACGACATGAGGTAGCAGCGTTAGAGCATGAAGTAGGTAGCTCCACATGAAAGCCATAATTAATGTGTAAGGGAATATGTTTATTAATTGGGGGAGTTGAAAGAATTGTTTCTGGCTCTTATTTTGTTGGAATGGCTGATAGTTTTCCATCATATTCCTCAATTGCGTCTGCATCGTTCCACATGATTCTACATTCTATAAGGAAATTTTAGTAGATACCAAAAATAGCGAATATGTCAACTTCGTCTGCATGCTGTAAAGGTGGTTCATAGAGCGACACTAAAATACGTCTACTTACACATGAAATTTCCGTGCATTAGTCTATAAGTATTAATAAAAATTTACGATATAGCGAACATAAAATAATGCATGCGATACGTGATGCGTATGTCTACCTAGGAAGCAAATATTATTATACTTATATCCTTAAGGCTGCCTCAGTGATCGAGAGCGAATGTGATTTGCGAAAGTCATTTTACTACGCGGAACACGAAAACATTCCCAATGGGTGCATTAGTAACGTAGTATTTGTGACCGTGCCCCATAGTAAATTTGGCGAACAGATTATTAGAAAAATGAATTACGCAGAATGCATATTTCTCCAGTTTAGGCAAAATTTAATATCTCAAAAATTCAAGGACACCTTTGCCGAGGGTGAGTTGAGTGGGATCTTTTTTTAGCTTTTCAAACAACAGAGAAATAAGCGTTAATTTTGTATAAACTACATGTATTACTCTCACTCCACAAAAATTTTTGAAATTTATAGACACTTTCGAAAAAACGCCAACAACACGCCCTCGGAACAGGAAAGGCCTACGTTAAAATAAATATATATTTCAACTTCTTAGTTCCCCAGGGGTCTGAGAAAACAATTTCTGCGTATCACTGAGGTACCCTTAAGTATGTAGTCACTAGTCACTACTCTCACTCTCACTACATATGTAGTTACTGCCACTGCCTTTGATCTGGTACGTACCGCCGTACCTACTCTGTTTTCTATACATGTAGACGGAAGAGCCATAAAAATGGTTACTGGCTGACTTCAGAGAAAAGGCTTGCATCCAAAAAGTCGTTGTTGTCACCGTCCATATACGTAAATAAGAACTCAAACATTAAATTGTGAGCAGTTTCCTCCCATTTCCTGGTTAATGTCTGACTGTAGTAGTAATTATGAGTATGAGATTATCTGCTGAAATAGATAATGGACGACTAGCCATAACAAACACAATGATCATGGAAAATAAACGTTATGACTTTTAATAGCCCAAGCAAATCATCTAAAAATTACTTATAATTTTCATGTCCTCAAGAATAGATATAAAAGGCTTTCATCGCGTCCTCTGTCCTGTAGAAGCACAATAACGAAGATGAATTTGTAGTGGCATAAAATGTGCCTCCTCAAAAGATAACTTCCAATAATCAATAAAATTCCATATGAAAATGGCCCACATTCCTTTATCATGGAGACTACTATAAATTGCATTTTTTAGATTCGCTTTGAAAATTAGAGACTTCATAAAATTCAGTCATCCATACATGAACACATGAAAATGAAGTACTTTTTTATTGCAATGCCAACAAAATCAACGGTGAGAAAAGATAAGCATATAGGTATTCAATTTTTGCTAACTAGACACAAATATTTATCAGTGTATTTTTATCCTAAGCTTTCTATATATTAAGTGAGCTCTGTTTGAATGTGTCTACTTTCCTCATCTTTATAAATAGCATAGGTAGGTAGATATCTAATTTGCATAGCATTAATTTCCATGATGAAGAAGATCGATAGAGGTCTTTTCAAAGGAGCAGGCTCTATTCTATAGCTTTGTTTAAATAGCTCTTGGATGATCACAACGATAGATATTATCCCGTGCCTAACTCTCAGATCGTTTATACAATGACATTTAAATTGACTGACCCTACGTCACGATTGTCTTCAAATGTCAAAACTAAATTTTACACTCACAAAGTGGTGTAGTACACTACACAGAAGTTGATAGCAACTTACAATATATAAAATTATTCTTGTGCTTCCTGCCTAAATGTTAATTGTTGACCCCGTATTCTATATGAGCCATTAGTAAATATTTCTGAATAGGTACCGTCGCGTCGTTGCTTGTTCCTGCAGGTATTTGACCCTAGCTGCTACGTCCATTATACACTTTAAAAAAAGGTACTCCCCCTTTTTCCCATGCTGTGATAACAATAACACTTAAAACATATTGTACGAAGGTTGTGTATAAGTTATGATGTGTGTAGCCTTCTTGTGCTCTATAGTTCAGACAGTGTTCAGGAAATCTTTGAGGTCTTTCAGCTTTATAATTTGAGATGAGGACATCATAATGTATTCCTTGCCACGGACAGACTTCCTTAGAGACTTTGTGACACTGGCAGTCCTCCCAGAGTGAATTGAATTATGCGACACTGTACTGCATTCGACTGGGGAGGAAGAACTTATCCGAAAATAGTGGCTTTCAGCTTTGCTTCATATTTTACGGCTTATTCTGGGGCGATTCCGCAGATACTAAGTATGTTCTGACTATATGCAGCTCGGTGAAGAATAAATACTGACAAAACAAGTGCAATATACAGAGAATAATCTAAACTGTTTCTTTGGCTGAAAAAGTGCATTACAATTATATCAACGAACGTCGCCATATGACAACAAAATAAAGCATCTATTTATGACAATTTATTCTGGGCAGAAGATCCTCCATGACTTCAAATAGCAACTGCATAATTTCTCCGTTACGAATGGGAAAACATTTTGTGCCGATAGCCTCCTATTATTGAGGTGAAAGGAGAGAATTAAATGAGAAAGTAGCAACATATATTAGATAAATGTGGGGAAATAAGTTTGTAGGAAAGATAGTGTTATGTGATGATAGAACCACTAAGGTTAGTTGCCAAAAGTTAATCTCTCTCTCTCTTTGTATTGGCATGACCTAAACGTTTGCCAGCTATCGCATGCTAAGTTTTAAAAAGTGCTAAACTAACCGGTGATGTTTCTGGCTACGTATTTATGAGGAAGCTGTGCATCGGATTTGGGTAGTAAAGTAAGGTGTCTGGTCTGGCCTGGCGTCTGGAATTCAGTTAGATATAATTTCCTAATAAAGCATGTGTGTGTGTGTGGAAGGAGTGCGGAAAGAGAGGGAATGTGCATTAGCAGTGAGCAAGTGGAGAGAGCGGCTAATAAAGGCACAACGCTAAAAGGAAGAGAAAGCAGAGAAAGAGATAGCAGGGCCTGCCTGACACATGCATATTACTAGAAGACAGGCAGGCAGAAGAGGTTGGGTTATGTGTGCATGGATACTCGTCCTGCTTGCATGGTGCAGATATTTGGATACAAGTCCGTCCTATGCAAGCACACACTGCCACTGTTCACAAGTGCTGTCCACGGAAAAGCAATTCTCCAGCAATTCGACTTCTGGGTGGATGGAGCACAGTGGATATCATGTATGCACTTGTACATTCTTTCTTTCGCAGTTGATAGGAAACGGAGAGTGTCTGGAATTGCTAGGGAAGACGGGAGGCTAGGAATATTCAGGAGCGATGGGCTCTGTCTCCTTCTACGTAGCGTGGCTGAGTTGGCTGTGTGGAAGCGGAACTCCCGCCCGCCTGCTCTTCTCGCAACAGAAACAGAAATTGGTTATTTGGGAAGAGGGTCGCACGGCATCGGATCGGCAGTGAGGGAGAGAGAGAGAGAGAGAGAGAAAGAAGCCCGCATTCGGCTATCGTCACTTAGTTCACTCTCAGCGGTCGTTCCACTAACTCTAACACTCTCAGCTTAGGTCGCTCGCCAAACGAAACTTTCTCTGCTGCCAAAAATCTCTTCCTGTCATCTCATCAGACTGAGGGAGTCTAGCCACGACTTGTGTGTGCGAAAGACAAACAGCATTGTTGCATCCGCATGACATAACGGACACAGGGCCGGCTATACTAGAGCTACGTACACACCACACAACTACAAAAACAAGTTCAACGAGTCGCTCACTGCATCCCGTCACCTTCACATTCCTCCCAACTCATTTCCCTTCATCAAAAATACATAGAGAGACACTTTCGACACTTTTCCTTCGGAAACTGTTGTCAACTTGTTCGACTATCGCATCATCTCAAATCTCAACTCATCTCGCAACTATCCGCTCGCTCCGCTCCCCACTCACCAACGACTTCTGTCTCAACTTAGTAAATCCCACTGCCGACGGCCAACGGGACGGCAAGAACTGAGGGAAAGTGAGACACTTTCCCTCTCACTTTCTCTCCATCATTCACTCCAGATAAAGATTACCGAGGAAGAGCAAACAGAGTTTTGGTCTCGTCTGTGTCTGTCTGCCTATCTCTGCTAGGTTTGCAGTGCTCGAGAGATTGTACCTTGAGTCATTAAAGTATCCTCATTAAATATTATTTGTGATACGGAGCCAAGTTAAATAGCGAGGAAAGTTGTTTTCACTTTGGCACTTGGACAGACGCTGCAGTTAGTAGACTATTATTGAAGATTACAGACAGACAGATTGAACTTAGTTCTAACATTTAGTTTTAAAAATATATTATAACTTTCCAGAAGAAGCGAACTCGTTATACTGCACAACTTTTCACTGCTTTCTATTCTGTCCCCGTAGTAGTAGTCAAAGTCAAGTTACAATCTTACAATATTGTGCTACAACATTTCTGACTACCACACCACAGCTAGAGAACTATTATCAACGTCCTCACAAACTGAAGCTAAACCAAAGACTAGCGTCTCCTTCCACATTTTACTAGTCTCTGGCAATCCAGTCGATAGCCTATTAATCTATCTCAGCCTACACTCGCATAAACAAACAATACTCAAACTTGGATTATTCTCACTAAGTGAACTCATCCACTTTCTTCTCCTTTCCTGCTCTGAAACTCTGTGCACGTGCACATACCAAACACCAAGCCACTTCTATACTTTCTTTTACGAACATTGTGACTGATCTCTATCTTTTAAATATTTACATGTAAATAAACAAGCTGCAAAAAAGAAGAAAAAAACTTTGATTAAAATAAGTAAAAACTGATACAAGATTTCTCATGCTCTATATTGCTTAGTTTACATGCGGTAAAAAGTGGACGGATTATTATGCAATCCACATTAGGATCTGAATAATTGCCAATAAAAAAGACAAGGTGGAATTTTACAAACATTTACAATTGAAAATACGAAACATTGTTCTTTTAGCCACACGAGTATACATTTATTGCAGTTCATAGGGCTACAATAGAGAACTAAATAAGACTATTGTGTACCTGCTGCAGATACTCGACTCCAATGAACATTGAACGAGGACAGAGAAAATAGTTTCTTTTTCAAACAAACAACTCACTGAGACCTGATTTTATAAAAGTGAGACACATCCGTGTAAATGTACTACTTAACACGGAAACTATTGCAATAAACTATTGCATTATTGCCCACTGGGTTTTCAGGACTAGTATTTCTGCTTGTAAATTACGAGAACTTCAGGGACGGTACTGATCTTAAGTGTACATACATACACATTGTACTTTGTAATACTCAACCAAATGTGAAAAAGAACTACTTCACCTGTATCTATTTTCCCCGAAGAATCCTGTTTGCATAGATCCGGTTCCAGCAAAAGGAGGAAATTTCTCCGCCAGTCTGAATTAATAAACTCACTCGGCTTTTATTCCTTTCTTACAAGTCTGTTGAACAAGTCCAGCGAAGCTTAAACAAAATCCAACTATTTCAGCTAACTTTGTCGTTTATGGTGCCAGCGATCAACAGTTTTAGTCTAACCGATGATTCTGGTTTCCCCACTCTGACTCTGACTCCATGTATGTCTCCTCTCACTCGAACTGACTCTCTCTCAAGTCTCCACAGTTTATTCTTACTTAACTTTCAATTTCATTTCCTTCAATAACTCTCGTAATTTACTTTCCCTGCACTATTTGAATCTATTTAGTTGGGATATTCGAATCGACTTCAATCCCCATAATCTTATTTCCTACATCCACCAGCCAGCGTTGTCTTCCACAAAGACTCCTGTGACTCCTGCCACATCACTTCTCTTCTTTTCCGTTCTACTTAAGGTAACTATATCAATAACTTTTCCATCCATACGCTGCCTATCTCTTCTACATCTACTTTAAGACAAACCTTCTTCAAAATAGTTTTACTACTCCTTCCTCAAGGTTACTTTTAACTTTGTCAATTTTTACGGACACCGAAGATGTATGTATACGCACTAATCATTTACCTAATAATGACACGGCATACAGTAGTATTAGTTTCTCATCTCATCGTGCATGAAGGCATGAAATTAAAAACTTAGAAATGAAACTTTAAAATTATTTTAATGATGACAGTTACCAAAAATATATGTAAAGTACAGTTTTATAGTCTCCATGAGTCCATCAGAACACACGGTACTGTAACAGTGTCTTCCCGTAGGTTACCACCGTTCTTCCGCCCAAGACTTGACTCCTTCTTCTAGGCAAGTAAAGGAAAGGTGGGTTCCTATCCAGGTTTAACAGGTTTATATAATATGTAACAGCTGGCTAAAGATATACAACTCACTTCGCAATACCTTTTCATCCAGAACATTCAAAGCTATCCAGCCAAAATGTATTTTTTAAACTTCACTACCTATATATATTACCTTATACTAAATGGGCATTAATGCCAGCTCAGTTGCAACTGCCAAAATGTATTGAAGCAGTTGGCATCCTATGCCGATATATGGTTCTAGGTCAATTTGGCAAAATTCTCTGCGGTCATTTTGGCAAATTTCAAAAGGTCAGTTTGGCAAAAGGTAGTTTTCATGTGCAAGTAATATTTAATAGATACATCAGTCAAGTTTAAGTTGAAAGCTTTTTTCCCGTAATTTCTGCTAGTTTTTCGTAGTCTACGGTTAATTTTAGCGTAAAACAATTTCCTCCTTATAGGAAAGGTACCGTTTAAAATACGAAGAAGTGTGTTTTCAGTTCGTTGCTGTTCGTTTTTCATTACTAAAATAAATCGCCACATGTGTGGTTTTCCACATCCCATTTTCAGATGAAATCGATGATGCCATGCCATCCTTCCATGCAGTTAGTGGTCCTAGGAATTTCTTGCGAAACTCGGTCCTTACTTTCCAAAACCATGGAGGGTACTGTGTCGCCGTCTATTCCGTACTTTCTGGGACAACTAAATCAATTTTTCGTTTAGGAGCGTTAAAACAGCACGGATGTCTTTGTCTTAAGCTATAACTACATCCATTTCGGGCTAGTTTGTGTGCCACTTTCCTTAATGTGCGGGAAACGTACTTTACTGTTGACACCGCCATTTCAGAGAGGAAACTGACAGCAAAACTCAAAATAGAGTGAATGAATACATGTAAATGTAACTTAGCCACTTGTATGTAAATCCATGTAAATACAAAGTGAATGCATGGAAGAACAAATTGGCTGCATGTACACCTCACCATTTGCCATTTGCGTATTAAATATGAAAAAATACATTTTGCCAAACTGACCTTTTTGAATTTGCCAAACTGACCACAGGGGTCAAAATTGATCGAATTTTTTTTTTGCCAAATTGACTTTTGCCAAATTGAACGGATACCCCGATATATATATATGCGGTAGCCCACACACAGTACATAGCCGTATAAATATTTTTTGAAAGCCATATGTATATAGTCGTGAGGATAATTGTGAATCGTTTCATTGGCATACAGAGCTACTTAATTAATTGAATATTCTCGCTTAAATATGTTCTCATCAAATGCATCCAATTATACATATAACATGGTGAGCATTGTTAATAAAAATTTAAACTCGCTTATGCATGATGGCATTTCCATGCCATGCCAGTTTAAAATTCCTAAATCTATTCTGTTGAATTCCATTGGTAACAACTTGGTATCTTAAATTATTTTTCGACATCTACATTCATAATTGCTCAGTAGCATAATGCAATTGTTTTTTAGGCAATGAAATAAGATGAGTCAAGGTTTGAATTTAAAAATCCACATAAATAGGTAGGTAATTTAGGAATATAGGGATTTTACATGCGTCCTGTCAAAGGAGAGACAAATGTTATGTACAGGGAAAAGGACATGGTCATAAAACTTCAGTTTTTCTTGGCTCTGTAAAATTTACATTACAAATTCGTGTCGACTTGCTCCGCAGTAGAGGTTTTGAGCGGCTGAGTCCCTCCCTGAAGTCCCAGTGTTTTCGCTCGGGTACATCTCACTAATTGTACCGTTGTAAATTGAGATGGGGGAAGCTTAACAATGGACGGAGACTTCTGGGTGGAGTGGAGATAGGAATGGTAACCAGCTATTGAGTGCATGGAGATAGTAAGAACGAAGCAGTGTGTAAATGTTTCTCATCTAATTGCAGGGAAAGCGGAGGAGTAAGTAGACAAGTTTCGCCATACTCCTATATACGTAATACAGCATAACTCTAATCACCTACTTACAATGCGTTGGTTCCAATTCTCATGAAATTTGCAAACGTACGCACTCTAATTATATTATTGTTGGCTTCTAAATTACAAGTGAGTACAAATAGTCCGACTTCCTCTTGAGCAGGGAAATAGAGAAAATTCGTAGCAATTTTTAAATCATGATTCACCCATTTTTGGGAGGTTTTGCTACGGTGTAGCGCAAGTAATATACTAATGTGGGTAAATTCCCGGAGTTAGTTAGAGAAGAGACGGTTTAATTATTACAATATGGTTATTCAAGGGTTGCTGTTGTCATGATATGAATAGTAAGTGTAACTTTAGCTCTATTTAATCAGCAAAAGTTTTTGTATTGAGGTTGCATGTTATAATTTAGCCGCAAACAAACTTATACTGCATCCCATTAATTCATAACTAATAATTACGGTACAGAGGAGTTTACTAGGTGGAATCCACTCTATTATATAATTTCGCTTTGTTATACATCCTGTAAAGGACTCACATTCCCCTCATTATTTTTAGTTTGCTTCCAAATAAATACCCTGATACAAGTGATATTACTTTATATATCCGGCACTGGGTAATTATACCACAAAGGAGCTTGGATCCCATTAAAGCGTCAATGATAATCTACATAAGTGTAAACTTTTGGTAAAGTCCCCACCTCTGTACTACTATTCAATTATATGCAGACGCCGAATATTTATTTATCTAAAAAGCCAAAATATGTATTTATATAATTATTTTCTTGCTTAAATATTTTCTAAAAATACAAAAATATATACCAATTGTGGGTTAAAATATCCTGAAAAATATAGAAAATCCAAAAATTTAAAAGCCCGGAAATTGAAAATTATGTTGTATCTGTATCGTTACATTTACGGCCAAATTCAATTTAGACAAAAATATGACACCAATATTTATTTCAGAGGATATTTTCTTATGTCAATAGATTCTAAATTCATATTTTAATTTTAAAAAAAGGTGTAGTTATAATGCCTAAAAAATCTAATTTTTAGGCCACGTGACAGGCACAAAGACCAAATTATGTGATATATAATTTTTATTCAAAATATGCTAGCAAATTTTCATAAAAAATATTTATCAACATTTCCAGTTAGTATTAGTACCTGCGCCATTATGTTTTATGTTCTAACATTACTTTGTAAACGGATCTCGCAAGAATGAAAAGAAAAAATGTCAAATATTTCGGCGTCATTTAACTGCAATCAGTAAAATATATTTATCCATACTTATCCGGGGTCTAAATATGCCTTTTCCTACTTAATTAAAATGTTTTCCTTTTCCTTCATTATCGTATTACATTGAGACCGCACATCTTTTCTTACAACTTTACAATACAAGAGATATCTGAAATATCGTTGAACACTATAAGTTTTCCCTTTTGAGAAATACATAAACTATCGTGATTACGGCTATATGCAACGCAGTTAGGAATGCATTAGATGATAAATATATGTAAATAGTTGACATTTTCCTTTATTAATCATTTAAACTGAGTGCCACTGTTTCATTGATATTTAAACATCATTATTGTATTATCCCTGAAACCAAAAGCTTTCGTTAAATATTTTTAGTTTCCTATGTTTGATCAAAATTTAATTTTCTCAGAATTTACCTTCAACCATTAATCGGAATGGGAAATCACCTTTCAAGTCTTCAATATTCTCCTAAATAAGGTACTCCGTATGAAGTCAGGCAGTCACAATTCACAAAACATTTTCTCCTTTTCCTTGTTTGCGTTGCGATAATAAAAACTGTAGCAAGCTATGATGCGATGCCAAAGTATTCGATATCGGATCTCAGCAGGGCAGGGCTGTGTAATGCATTGCCTGCCTCTTGGTACCTTATAATATTTTTCTATTCTCTGCCATGCATTATGCATTATGTTCCGTATTTTTGTATCCTACTGACTGACTGACTACTATGAGTACTATTAATCACATTCACAACGTATCCCATAGTGTGCACTACGCGTATGTATGTACGTAGATGCTTTTCTCCATTAGCTGAAATGTTTTCCTATTTTTAGCACTGTGATATTCATTCATTAGTAATCAGATATTATTATGACATGAGTAGCTGTAAGAGCTGTAGCAGTGCACTCATTGCTGATAGTTAGTCACACAGGCTGGTTACTTCTCTATTTCGCCTTTCTTTGTCAATTTTTCCTACGGAGGTGCAAGTAGAGGAAATTTTGTCTACTAGCTCCCAAATTTCCATTTGCTGTGCAAATATTTGCCTATAATTAAGCAGGAAATCCGGTACCTACCTACGAAACGTCTTTTCATCATAAAATAGTTTTCTACTAGAAGCAAAATCAAGTTAACAATCTTTTAATAAATAAGATCTACTGATATAAGGACGTAGATATTTCTGAATTTTCAGGCAAACCAATTTTTATCAAGAAGCTAACAGGGAAAATTTTGTGGATATTTTTATCGGATGATATCATATACCGATACGTACATATATATGAGACGAATGGATACGGAATTACGTAAGTGGGTTGCATATTTATACCCTTTCAAGATTCTATACGCTTACACTTATAACAAACTTATTTAGTAAGGAATGAATTACCGAAATGGTAATTTACTGTAGCGCTGTATATGTACAGCACATGATCGTGAAATTCCTACCATTATGCATTACACGAAGTCATAGTCATGATTAATATTCCATCTCCCTAATTTAGAGCAAACAAGAAAGCTCCAAAGCATTGAAAATTGAAAGACAAGTTCTTTAATTTTACCTAGAAAGTCTGCGAAAAGTAAACATCAGAGAAATAACAATCGCAGAATTGTCAAGTCAGAAGAATTACAATAAAAAAAAATTTTTTGAGCATTGCATCTACAAATTTATATAGTTGAGAATACAATCATCATTTTGGCATACTGTGTATTATAAAAGAAAAGAGTCACACAAGTAAGTAGTTCTGTTATCGTTAAAAATGATAAATTTGTTTAATTATCATCGTTACAATAAAAATAAAAAGTTGCTTGTCATTTTGAGTAAATATTTAAATATGTGCACAACGGAGAGAACGACGTTTTTTATTGCAAACCTTGGAACTTTATTTAAAAGCAACCTTTTTAAAGAGTAACCTATATACATGTGATTAAAAACACAATAGCTCATTTTGCAGCAATAAAAGTGTTTTATTCTTGATGATGTCAAATGAAGAGATTTTTCCTTTGGCAAATATTTTATTGTCTTATTTAATGAAAGAATATTTCCTTTGATAAAAATATTATTGACATAAATGAACGGGTTTTTCCTCTTCTTATAGAGAAGAGTATAACAAAGGAACTAGAAATAATTCTAGCGAGATCACCTGTCCAACTTTGAGTCATTAGAAAGATAGTGTGTGGCCCAAGAGGAAAATATATGTTTGATCATAATCTGCACAGATACAATACTGCAATAACATTGTTAATCGGTCATGAAAAGTTTGATGGCCAGGCGGAAAATGATAAAACAACCTCTCAGATTGCATGATGGATGTTTAACTCGGTTTTGCTATGCTTAAGAGTGAGGGAGTTAGTACCTAAGTGGAATAATATCTAACTAGGTATGCTTGCTTTATCGAATTGAATCAACATTATTACGTCCTGAGAGATAGAGGAGCTAGCTGAGTGAAATAAAAGTTCTGCAAAGCAAATACGCACAGTCGCATTTCAGTAAGAAAATAAGATCTAGTCTCGACAGGCTCGTAATAATAAAGTATAAGACGATACACTCGCCATCCATCCATCCTCTATCCGCTGCTTCAGTTTCTATTAAAATCTTTTTATCGTGCCCGAAATGTGAGCCACAACACAGGCAACATAACAGAACCTAGCAATAGCAACACGACACTCTGGCTCCAGTTGCGCCTCTTCTCCAGCATTTTTTCACATGCGACTTACATTCTACTGCCCTGCAGCTGCAAGCCTGTTGAAAAACAAACGGAATCTACGGACAATTACGCAGTGTGCCTATTAAAACAGTTCTTCGAAAGGAGAACAATTGTGCGAAGATGTTCTAATTTGTTCGAACAGCATCTGTTCTTCTGTCCTACAGACTAGTGCATCAACTAAGCCAAGAAAATTGATTTCCTCCTCGAAAATCTCTCACTGCGGCCACAGAGAGATGTGAGTGAGCAATAACACATAACTGTATAGGCATTACATAAATCGAATTGAACTGTTTAGCAGAACGCCGAACGGTGACAGTAAAACAAGGGACGCTTCGCTCTACTGTCTTCCACGCTCCTATGCCCAATACAATGAAAACTTGCACAATTCATTCCTCTGCACGATCAAAGGAAAGTTGAACGTCAAGGTACATTTACAGATAGTCTCAAGAGAAAGGAGAAAGCAAATCAACCTTTCCAGCATAATTTTCGGCGGACTTTGCTTACATTTCCTGCATGAGTGCCAGTCTGAACTGAATGGTGTCCTTACTTTTAATAATGCATTACATTCCACTCTGGCAGGTACAGTCATTTCCCTTTCTGCCTCCAACAGCCTCACACATTCTACTCGATCGTGTAGTACAACAAAGCCATTGTGTGTAGGAATAATCTAATACACATTTTTTCCCCTTTTAATAAACTCACACAACAGCTTCACCTTCGGAGTATTTTAATATCAAAGGAATTGGACGTGTCCTTTTATTATTATTTACATTTAGTCATAACTTACGGTTTACTTATTCGTTTTAGATATATATAATACAATATTTTGTCAGATATATAATAAAATGGAATAATAATTGCATGAAATAGTAAACTGTCCATTTTGGAAAGAAATTGAAGGAACGTATCTATTAGTTCACAGACGCTGGATTAAAAATGGAAATGACGTTCTAGCTTAATTCCAGATTAGATAGACAGGGATAGGGATTGGTGGTGAAAGGAATTTCAAAGCACTTGCAGTGGGCACAGTAGCTGTAAGGTACAGATCGAGCTATCTAACAGTCCTTGAAAACAAAAGATACTAAACGAAGTCTTTTTATCCGAAGATTTAGCTTTGCATACGTGCATTGTATGCCTTCACAGTTGTGGCCAAGTCTTTTTGGCTTTTTTGTTGTCACAGTCAATCTCGTCAACCGAAATCCAACTGTATACACATATTCGCATACTAATGCATAAAAACAGGAGAAAATACTACAAAAGGTTATTATGCTTCAGATGTAGGACGGAACTGTCATCCTCTATATCTTGCACACTTCTGTGAGTTATGTGTATGCTTGGGCTCAGCTCACAATTATTGGGGGATCAGTGAGACCATGAGCATAATATTGTATTTGTTTCTCGAACTACTCCGATAGCTCCTTTTATGTCATAAAGACAACTGGAGGCACATAGTCAAGTGCAACTCCCACTTTCGGCTACATCTTTCAAATAGAAAATACTCATTCGGAACACAATATTATTATTGTCTTTGATAGTTGCATAGTAATATGTTTTTATTTCTCTTTATACACTTAATAGGAAGAGAAAGTATGAGTGTGCTTTGGAAAGAAAGCTAGCAGACAGAAACTTTTAAGTTGGCTACATTTCATTTCTAACAGTTCTATGTGAAATCTGTGTCATGTCGAATGCAATGCAGTAACCTACGTCATGTGTGCACTATATTATTATTATTACTGATATTTTTATGACTAATATGTAGTAAGGGCATGCATGGTACACAAATTGTGTATTTAGGTATGCGGCATAAAATATGTAGTCAATGTTATACTTACAAATATGTCGTGGTGGGTGGTGTGGTGTGTGTGAGAGGGAAGTATTTTTTTCTTTGGCAGATGTCAGAGACAATAGCAAAAAAGAATAGAAAAATTCATGTTTTTGATGCCTACATATAATATAGAGTAGCAGTATAGTATCATAACATACCTACTCCACTGTTGTCTGTCCTCCTCTGTCTCTTAGTCTGTTCGTTCTGCGTGACGTCACTCTAGTAAAATCATATTATGTGACTATGTGACCCTTCTTCCTGTTCACGTTTCGTATGTTGTGCCAAAACATCTTTTGATAACTGAAGAGTGTTTTGACTTCCTGATGGTGACTTCTGTGACAGGGGCATGAAATGCCACGGTTGGTATGACGACTCTAAATCCCATTCTGCTCACAAAATAAGACATTCTTTCTATCAACCATTTTATATTTGCTCAATCCTGTTCGTCTCAATATCGCGTTGGACTGCTCGTTGACAAAGGTCGCTTAAATAATGATACATGTCGTATCCTTAGTTATGTAGTAGGTGGGCACCTATATCTCCCAAGTGCTATTTTTAGAGACACAAGTACATATATACTAGAACTTTGTCATTTTACGTTCCTTAACACTGTGCTCAAAGAAGGAAGTAATAAAACAACTCAAACTGCAAATACCTTAGTCACCTTACGACGCTACGCTTTCTGTTTCGAGCTTTTCAACTTGAACTAAACAGAAATTCACCTAAAGTTAGGAGCTTGAAAGATCTTATCGGCTACGAGTACAAGCTTTCAGGACACGGAAAAGAGGCAGGCAGAAGATACAGGATTGAGCGTACAGCGTTATTAGACGACAGCACAGTATTAAATATTCAACTACCTACGCACGGATAGGATAGGTATAGGTGCACCGTGCACCGTGCACCGGTGCGGTGCACGTTAGGCTCCGTGCTTGTCCTTGTCTGTCGTACCTTTCCTTCCACTGCCGCACCGATTCAAAAAGCTTCTTTATCTGTAAAAGGAAACTTAGTGTATCAATTTTCCACAACCATTGTACATAAAGCTACCGTATGTCACTCAAAGCTATGGCCTTGAAATTTTATTTGGTATGGTATACGTACATATTTGATACTGGATAGCCTCAAAATTCGCTTTAAGGCCCGAAGAAATGCGTAGATAGTGTAACTTTGAAGTTTTATTCTGCATTTCTTCGGGCCAAAATTGGACCATAGATAGTTAATACTATGGTAAAGTAGAAGATACTATAAGAAGATATAATATTATAAGATACAAACCACTCTATATATTTACTTAAACCTTAGCTAATACTAGCTGTACTGGTACTGTTGTACAATAATATTTTTACTCTCGGGCTAGGGTCAATCTGACACTAGCCCGAGAGTAAATAAAGGCAATTATATTGGCCATTATAGCCAAAGGCCATTATATTGATGGGGCACAGTGTTACGTCGTTTTTTAATAATGTTTTGGAGCACTATGGTACTCACTACAATATGGTCCTAATATGTGCCAATTTGCCGTTGCAAATACAACCCGTATACATTTAAAATGTTTCGAGTGATAGTGTAGCGAAAAAAGAAATGTGACGGACATACTGTAGTTGTGGATACTACAAAACCGCGAGAAGAAATCATTCCTTCCAGCCAGGCTTTTCTCTCTGCAAAATGTATAGCGTCGTAGTTAATATACGTTTCTCCTTTTCATGGTCCAACAGTTCAACTAACCTAATTCTTAATTAGCTCTATTTCATCCTGAACTTAGAACTGTAAGAACTTCAAACTACCTACAAGGTTTTAATATGCTTAGTTTTCTTAATTGGCACTAGCTAATTTTTGGAAGGTCTGATATGTAACTATTTTGCATGTCTGTCGCTCTTCCCTCAGAATGCTATTACATTATTAGAAAAATATTTGAAGAGTACCATTGTGGTGGGTCCGCTGTTAAGCGGTCTTTAAATGCTACTGAACCGAAATGGATTGAGGGAACGGTTCACGTCCTTTTTGTCGGTAGTCGAAGAACATAATTTTTGGCAGGCTGCAGTTAATAGCATAATATTTTCTTCATCTTGTTTTGTTTAAATCTCTGTTGCGTAGTGGGTCTGACATTTTGGTATGCTGTACATGCAGGTTACATACTACAAAAGTCGTGTTTCATGGTGCCCTTGGGAAAGGAGTAGCTTTTCCAGTTCCTCTCACAAAGAAATTTCGAGACACAGATTTTGCCGAGAATAACATTCTAAACGTTTTGATGTTGCTCCATCTGTCATTTGGAAATCTTTTGTTGTGGCTGACCACAGAAAAACATGACATGTCCAGAAATGATCACTGCAACGTTTAGAACCATTGAGGATCGTTTAATTAAATCGAGACTAAATTAACTGTACTACCTAATAATAGTGTTCAGCATATAACTATGTAGATGTTAAAAATCTGATTTATAACAGATCGTGGCTTGTAATAACTCAGTAAGTATCTTTACGGCTCTTAACTCGATGCTGCAATGAGTTTGTCTAGTGGTGGGAGTAAGAGGGCTCGCTAAGTTTATTTCCATGTAAAATTAAAATATACCTACACATTCTTAAGAAGCTGGATATTTACATAAAGTTAAGTCAGTCAACCAGGTCTTTTGCTAGTGCGAGACCGCATAGTTTAAGATGGTTAATATTAAGCAGGCATGGGACATTGACATAAGGCAGGGCAGTAAATAGCAAAAGTAAAACCTTCGGAAATATAGTTTGGAGCGACAGCGTCGCAGTCAGATCACACAGCCCAAGTTTAATTTAAGTAAACCACTTATAGACTTTGACGTTTAGGACTTCTTTCAGGAATCACTACACTACTGACTGCAAGCAAGAAGTGCATTTGCTCTCATAGCTTAAGCTTCAAGTTAGTTAGTCAGTCCGTGCTGTGTCGTGTCGTGTGGTGTGGTGGATTCCACTCGACTACCATCCACTAACATGAATGTCACACTCAGTTAACGGTGAGCGTCTTCCTTCTTCCCTACTTATTACTTACTCCTGCTTATGTATTCACTTTCATCCTCACCGGCCTTTTCCAACTTGGCCACCTACTTTCATAAACCACTTACATAGTTACGGAATATACTCTACCCTTCCTTTCTTTTCAGGACGGAGAAACCGTAAACGTTCCAGTACCTCCCCATTCTATCTCTAACTTTTTAAATACATATAATATGCCTACTTACTGGTATCCGGAGAACTCGAATATATGATTTCGTATATGGGGGTATGGAGAAATCGTATCTTGGTGTGGAGAGATCATATATGCAAATGGAGATATCGTATCTGGGTACCGACATAGCAGAAAGTCTTCTTCTGATAGCGTTTGTATGTCTTCCAGTACAATTTCTCCTTTATTTAAAGGATCCTTAGAATAATTGACGGAGTCAGTAGATAAAGGGGG
>JABASI010002277.1:0-20328 GCA_019776505.1 Tomocerus nigrus
TCTTAGAGGGGTCCATTATTGGAAGGGGGTCTACTAATAGAAGGAGGTCCACTAAAAGAGTAAATACGGTAATCATTAACTTAATAATATGACTGGTTTCAGGGACCAGGATATTCTCTACCATCTTGGTAAGTCAAGTCAATTTCCATTGGTTTCTTTTTCTACATGATCACCTTTCTAACGCTTTACTCTTCCAAACTAAAGCAAGTTATATACAGCTGCTCCTAAATGAAAATTTTTAATAATGGGGCCGTATTTTTGTTTTTAAATAGCTTTAGGAAGCGAATCTCATGACTTGGTGGAGATGTTTGAAGATGTAAAGGTATGTACAATTTTTAGAGCAAATAGCAGTTGTAATATGGTACTTTAGTGTCCTGTATGTATCACGTTTAATGGAAAGTGGAACTGCGTTTAAGTATATTACATTCCATCATCCGTCTAAGTAGTTGAATAGATAACAATTGGAATGCACACGGACATGTTAATTAAAGTTTTCAATAAAGAAAATTAAATACAGCATCAATGGAGCAAAAAAGTATTTCAATCCAAATGCTTACAAGGCATTTACTTTATTGCGTTCTGCCGCTCAGCCATCGTCTTCCAACTCACTATGCATATGACACCTATGTATATACGCCTTGTACCCATATTTACTATTATAGAAGTGTGACAATTCGCTGATAACCTCTATAATATAATAATATATGAAATTTATTACGTGTACGTGTGTCAATCAATGCGATGAGCTTTTCATGTCGATCAAGTTGCAATATTGTCTACAATATAGGCTATCAAGAGGATATTCTGTTTTCATTAGTGGAGTAGCAGTAGGTATAGTTTTTGAAAGTAAATCTCTACTTTGATTCTCTCATTGTAATTTGTGGAAATGTTTACATTTTTTCGTAGTTCGTCTGCATTGGAGGAACACCAAAAAGAATGGAAGAATTTGCATACTTTATGGTAAACGAGATTGGCCATAAATTACCTACTGGGACTCAGTTACTGGATATTAGTCGATACTCATACCGATACTCAATGTACAAAGTTGGACCTATACTCTCCATCAGTGTAAGTGTACAATGAAATTATGTGTGTATGCACTGTACCTACGCATAGTACTAGTACATACAATTGTAATTTACGGATATCTCGTTTTCCAGTGAATATTTATTTAACCGCATTTCGTTAACTCTAAAATATCAACTGCCTTTTATGCAATTTACAATGAAGGCTGTTTCCAATCAAATAAATTCAGTGATTCAAGGATTCTAGTAGTCTAAATAAATACTTATGCATTTTCCGCTAATTAATTGATAGCATGGAATGGGAATACCATCGGTGTCAATTTTGCTTCACGAGGTCATCAAACTGATGTACCATGCCAAGGCTAAAGACCCCGTTTTCTTCCGGATAGGAACTTGTGGTGGCATTGGAATAGAAGGCGGAAATGTCATTATAACAGAAGAGGCTCTCAATGCTGATTTGAAACCGTACCATGAGTTGGCAAGTGAAATGTTTTCTTAGTAAATTGCTTTTCATTTATGTATCTCGTAGTTCCTTCATTGCCGCAGCTCTTTGCTAACCCACGTACTTTTCATTTTATTACCTACTTTATATAAAATTTACAATCTCCGAATGTTCCGACCCCGTCCGACTGTGACAGTTGTAGTGATAAATATAGAATGGAGCCCGGACTTTGTTAGATGTGCTTGCATTTTACTTACAATTCAATTGCCGAAAGTACTTGGTTGTTCCTTAAAACCTTTCAAACGCTTAGTACTTTCCCCTTTGTAATAAGATTTTTCTTCTCCAAACATAACAAACCTTTCACTTTACTTTCACTCTGACTCTATTGTAGTTTAAGTTGCTCTATAGTAAAAGTAAAGGAGAAATATTTTCTTGTAAGGGTGAGGAGTGAGAAGAGATTTCATTTTCCAAGAGTATGACAGGTTTTCAAAAATGACCCTGTGCATTTCAACATTATCACGCATGTTTGTTTTGCAGTGTATACCCATGGCCATGAAGTTATAATTACATTTTTTTCTGTGGCTTACTTAATGTGACTATCAGTCTCCGTCTTTATAAGACTCCATGTGTACCATGTCATTATTGAATGACATAAAACCATAACTATATTATAGACGCTTTTTCTATGCACTGTTAAGAAACGTATACACCAACATTCGTTCCCATAATAGTGTTGAGCTTCGGGGGCTGTTTCCTAACCAAAGTATCTAAATCTAACTGATTGGCTGCTACTGTTACCTACTAGATGGATGTTTTGTATTCTATTATTCTCATTTGTAATTCTCAATAGTTGGGTTATTTCGAATATTAAATAGAGGGAGGTTAAAGGGAATGTTGGGAGCGGTTCTTGGGAGTGAGAGGCTTCCTAGGAATTTAAACGCAGGGAATGGGACAGGTACCGAAGACACTTTATTTCGCCCCTAAAATTTTGCTTAACGACGTGTCCGTCCAAATTACCCATCAAATCCTGTTTCGCGTGAATCTTTGTGTCATATGCTCGTCTTCATCCACATTTCAGACTTTTATTATAATATGCTATCACTTTTGCAGACGGTTTTAGGGAAGAAAGTTCGACGACCATCGAAGCTTGATAAGCGTCTGTGCGATGAATTACTTGATCTGACACTTAATAAAGACGAACCCTATGACACAGTTTCTGGAAAAACCATGTGCACCGATGATTTCTATGAAGGTTTGCTTTAATTTTTATTTCGGTCGATATTTTATGATATTGGGTCTAATTAGAAGATGACAATAATATGAATATAGGTTCTGCATGTTATCAATCTAAAATGTACAGATAGTAGTATAGTAGGTAGGTATTAATTAGAAAGTCGGAACTCTCCGGATAATATTCTTTTCTACTGTGAATTTTGACTTTTTGCCAACTTTCTTGAATTTCTATTTTTTACGTTGTTGCACAGTAAATAAATAACATTTAATGAACTTTACTATGAATTACTACAGGGCAAGGCAGATTGGATGGAGCGTTTTGTGAGTTTACTGAGAAAGAGAAGATGTCGTATATTCATCACCTTCACCGTACAGGTGTCACAAACATCGAAATGGAGTCCTTAGCATTCGCTGCCTTGACCCATCATGCTGGAATCAGAGCTGCTGTAATATGCGTCTCTCTTCTCGATCGAATGAAAGGAGATCAGGTTTGTGATGCACACGTACCTAAAAGTACATTTACCACATAAGGATATGTCTATGATATTTTTAATATTTCAATTCTCTGTAATATCTGTACTTCGAAGTAAGAACTTTTTAACATTTGGTCCTTTCCTTCTTAACTTCCCAATAAATACCGCTTTATTTTTGTCCATAGGTTATGGCTGTTAAAGAGGTCTTGAACGAATGGCAACTCAGACCTCAGAAGTTGGTCGCTCGCTATATCAAGAAGCATTTGGGCTTGGGGGGAGTTAGGAAGAGCCCCTTACTACGGGATCTCGAATGTACCTCGTGCCCGCATACTGCTGCGTTAAGAGTCAAGAGTCCTCGACGCATGAACATGGTGACTCAAGAATCAACCAGCTATGACTAACCGGTGCACTTGTGTGATGATCTGCTGCATTTCATCTACATTTCTTTGCAAACTTAAAAATATAACTATATAAAAGAGCCTGTACGCATCGTAGTACCTACAACAATTAGTACCTACTATCTAAACAATCTAAATACTTACAACAATTACACTATTAAATTAGAGTTAAATAAATATAGCAATGTAGCTAAACAACGAGGTTAATCTGTCCTACTATTTATCATCATTATATTATTATCGTGTATGTATGTGTATTATCGTTTGAGCCACTCATTCCTGTTGGATAAAGTGTTCCATCGCATATAAGTACTTGATCTCTGGGTTTGGTATTAGAATGAAGTTGCCTCTAAGCTAAAGGAACAAATTACGTCGGTGTATATTTCTTTGATTAAAATTTTCGCGAATATCAAATGTATACAAACGCGCAGAGAGACATTATATTAGTTTAGAGAAAATGCCTACCGAAGGTAAGTACAACTGAGATAATGCTCATCCTAGAATTCCAAAATAACTAACTGCAAGCTACCTAAAGCTAAAGAAGAAAAAGGCTAGAAGAAATTGTTTACAGCTAATTTAGCCTAATAATTAAGTTAAGATTTAATTACTTTACATGAGATCAAACTGAGTCCTTTCCTTTTGATTGTCAATTAACCTAAGTACTATTGAAAATGATTTGATGACCACGTCGGTATCGTATATAGGAGCAGGGGTTGTGGTTTATGGTGAATTAATAAATGCAAACGTTAAATGTATGTATTTATGTCTTATTTATTGTGTATTGTTTAATTAATTCGTATTTCATTTATTTTAATTTGGACAAATTACATTTACAGTAGTGCAGACAGATAGATATAGAGAATTGAATGCTATTTTATTAATGCCAATTGACAGAATACATGTCTCAATCTAAATAATACTACAACGTTGTAGGATATGCAAATGAATATTTTAAATCGCGTTCAGTGACATTAAGTACCTATGAGTTTGAGGCTTGAGGCAGTTGACAGCTAGCACTTTATTATCATACTGATATGCCTACATATCAAAATGAGGCATGAAATTAATGGACTACGACTACACTACCTTTACTATATAGGTACAGTACATGTTATTATAAGTATTTTTGTGATTATTTTCGTAGCATCATATCATAATAATCAAATTAGTGAGTACCTACATCTTATTCTTGTGTGCAGTGCTAATAATAACCATGTATTTCATTTGGACTTTTGTTAGTCATCTTAATTAGGTATATATTAATAGTAGAAATGCGATACAATGTAGCAAGATTTTTACATATTCACATTCGCAATGAGAATGACTGAATAACTGAATATTGCAGTAGCAGCGAAGCATGTTTTATAAGTTATTGCAGAAGCATCTGTAGAATCTACTTGCCTACATAAACAATGATATAATCCTACAATCTGTCATCATGTAGGTACATGTACATGGCCAACTGCCATTTGCCATGTCGGCAAACATAAAGCTAACGTGACAATTAAAATACTACTAGCTACTTATAAATAAGTGCTACACTTATAGTGGGTACAAGTACATAAGTACATAGTGTACCGTGTACATGTACCCTACTATTACATGCTATTACTACTTAATATTATAAGCTATATCAAAATGTCATTACCGGATCATACACATAATATTATTTATTTTAGGGAATTACCATTACCACTTATTATTACCTACTCTTACTTAGTATAATAATAGATTTAGCCCTTCTTGTACTTTAGCTGGCAACAGTTACCATTTCTTCAGGTGGTTTGATTCTTCAAAAATGATGACTGGTGAAATAATCAGTATCCATCAGATACTGTCATTGACGGATGCTCCTTCCAATACTTGACAATGCAGCGTCTCTGCTCAAGAATTTGAAAAATAAATAATACATAGTGATCAAAAATAATATTAAACGTAATAATATTAGGCAATTCATATAGTGCACTAAGTGCACTACAATTTCTGTATCTACAGAAGTTGAGCATGTAGGTGCATGCGTAAAATTAACATACTCTGTAGTGGGCAACCACCACGGCCCAGCCATAGAACCATAGAATTCCATAGGTGATCATCAGACAAATGGGTACGAGATCCCATGTGACTGTTATGTCTCTGTAAAAACACAAGATCAGGACGACTATGGTCATTGTTCCCGCAACGCCGAACAGTACAACGACCAATACAGCTGTCATGAAAATCCAAGGCAGGTACCATCCTGGATGAGCCTAAGATATTTTATTAACATTTATATTTTGTATCATCGCCTTCAGCATCAGCATTGTTTCAATTAAGTATCAAGTTTTTGTGTCCATACCGTTTTCTTCATCAGAGCATACATTACCATTAATCCCACGATAAAGTAGATGCTTTCTGTAATAATCAGAGTGTAGGCAAATGGCCTCCACACTGAAATGCATACATTTAGGAACAAATAACCACATCAAAGTATATATAAATTCTTAGGGTCATGAAAAATTATTGATATTTGCTAATGTTGGAGTATTTCATTGGGATAAATAAGTATTGTACATGTATTAGCATAATAACCAATAGGTAAAGAAATTATAGGATGCATCGAGATTATTTATTTATTACATGGGTAAAGTCTCCTGACCATCTCCATGTTTTCGTCCATATAATAGAAATCTAAGTCATTTCTGAATTTCTCCAGCCACCAAGCTTCTGTCTGTTTTGGATAGGCTATCAGTAACATCAAGATGAAGGCTACGAATCCCATGCAGACGGACTGTAAATATATAATTTCCAGTAATGATAACAGATGTACATAATATATTATTATAATGTACGGAATGCGTCTGTTAGTTTAGTATAGTACACAGTACACGTACGGAATCGCATATATCAAATACATATTATCTTAAAATATGACAATTTTCAAATTGAAAATCTAAATGTAAATGCATGATAAGTAGGAGGTAGGTTGTTAGATGCACTTGGCAATTTTTTCTTTCTACTTTACTTAGTATACTTAAAAGCATCACCTGTAAAATTAGAAGGACCACGATAGTCCCTTCTCGTAATGTGCACGCGCCACAAAAATTATCTGGTAGCTGCAGTCTCTCTTGCAGTTTCTCCTGTTCATTAACCACAGGGGCAAAATATGTTAGTGTAGTATGAAATTCGTATACTCATTATGGACATTGTCCTTATCCACATAAAAGGGGTTTCGGGTACCAATGTGACAATGGTATTTTAAATAAGATGTGGGGAAAGTTGGGGATGTAGAAGAATTTTCAATTATTTATTACATGTAGGTATTGCATAATAAAGGAACTCACCATATCCACATACGGAATTTTGAATCCCTGAGGTTTAACGTCAACATCGGTCCTACTCATAGGTCGATCCATTTTTCAATTATATCAGGTAGCTAGGTACCTTTATTTACCAGAAATCAATATAACCTTTGTACCAAAACCCAACTGAGCGATTGTTCAGTAAATTGAAGGTAACAATGAAAACAGGAAAAAAACGAAGCGTCTGTGCACCATAGGATGGGATGCAAAACTACAACTATGTATTCGGGTCAGTTATATACAAGGTTCTTATTTCATGATAATGTTTGCAATTTGTAATATTATATGTAGCATGAGCATGTACATGCATACATATTAGTCTACATCTAAAACTACATTACATATCTACAAAATACAAATCATGTAAGTACTACTGCATGGTAGCTATTTTACATTAATACAAGAACATAATATTCTACCACACAGTTGAAAAGGTGAGAGCTTAACAGCTCAAGTATTAACATTCACAGTAAAAGTCAATAATGTATCTTAATTATTTAAGACACGGGACGAAATGAAGGTGACACCAATGCGAAAATTAAGCTGCAACCAGTTTCTGCTTGATTTACTGTCGCCTTTCTCTTAAGAAAGTCATGATTCTTATTCTAAGACGCATGCTTAGTATGTCTATCTATATTTACTGTTCTAATAAGCTACATAATTTATTTAAATAATATTTGCGCACGGTATTCCCAGCCCACGGAATTTTCTAGACTCAATGAGGAAGAAAGAAACAACTGTTTTCCAAAACCTTAAATATTCTGTGAACCATAATGATCTAATTCGTGACAACAAAGGAAATCCAGATGCAACATTTGATGTATGAAATGCAGGCTACAATCTTCCTAAGATACTAAGATAATTCTTTTCGGTTTAGTCATGTGTCATGTGCACTTATTGCAGTCGTCCTAAAGTTCAGATTATTTTTTATTAAAATGTCAATACTTCATATTAAAAATATTCGATTTCAATCAGCATGGTTAACTGCCAATTTCATCCTCCCTTTCAATTTCCAACGTTTGATCTCTTCCGGTTTTGATTATCCACAAAATATTTCGCCGTGTTCGCTTACACATGGCCACCATACAGCTATAATGTTCTCAATGTTCAGCATTCCCATTGAATACCAACTTAGGTTAGAATGGAATGGAAGTAAATGATTTGTGTATTATATATAGGTTAGGTACTATACTGTACTGATATGAATGAAGAGAGTTCAACTGTATGTAATGGTTTTAAAACTATACAGTGCTTGGTACGTACGTAGTACACAGTAAAGTAAAACTATTCGAAAATTCTCGGAAAAGCTCTTTTGCTTGCATTTTGTAGATAAATAATTATAATTATATTATAAATAATTATTATAAACCCTTTCATGATATTATTATGTATCGTAACCGTATCACCGTTATAGCTATATTGACAAGTCCTAGCACCATCAAATCTAAATTATGCACTAGTTTCCCCGTAATAAAATCAATAAAATTACCTTTGAGCTTTATCCGCTTTTCATACAGATAACATTTAATAAATTCACAAAACGATCCTTACATACAAGTGGCTATAAGTATACTTCTAAGTAATTCCCTTATAACAACAAACGGATACACCAAATATGGTTACAAACAACAGTTTATAATTTAGATACCATGAGGTACACTTTCACATGACATACGCTTATTTTGTTTAACTACCAATACTTATCGATATACATTAATATAAAAGCAAAAATGTAATAAGTTTTTCTTAAAACACTATTTTGCAGCCCATACTTGCAATACATAAATTAATAATACTTAAACTTAATTAAGGTGCAAACTAAAATAATATTGCTAAGAGTATCTAATAAGGACGTTGCAGATTTTCAGGTATAGGAAATAACTTCACAGCAGAACATTTCACAAGCTCAAAAATAGTAATCAAAACTTTCGTCAAAATATATCATCCTTAAAATGCAGAGGTACATATTATTATATTAATATTTATGTAATGCCCCAGAAACTCACATTAAGTTCAACCCTTCCAACTTTGCATCGAAATAAACCTTACTTTCGGTTAATGCTAGATATGCATGGCATTCTGTGGAACCATCGTGTAAAAATTCTAACAATACGTACGTAGAAATATTATTAACGATAAGCCTTTATATGTACTTCATATTTTAATATATTATTTCATTCCCTTAAAATACAGTCACATCCCTCTGACAGATCAATCTTCTCCACAGATTTCATTATCACATCCCATTTTTCATATCGCCATGTCATACACACTTAGCAATAATAATAATATATAGACCATTTATTACAATGATTATCATTTCATCATCATTTACCAAGTATTATAATCTATCCTTACCCTAATTGTTAACCAAAGCTTATAATAATATAACATACATACGTAACAATACCTACATAAATTATCCATATTGACATGTCTAAGTAGTATTTAAGTACATACTATACAAGGCATTCACATTACTAAAGTAAGCATATTAACTAATCACTGTAATCACTAGTGTTAGCTTCTCAAGAAGTAACTTAACCAATTTTAATATCAATTGGGCAATGGTACAATTTTTGAGCCCTAACCCATGTACGTTGGCATTTACTTTTTCATTTAGGCTGTTATACACAGCAGACGATGAATGAATGTAAATATTAAGCATATCTATCTGTATAATATGCATCGTAACGTGAATTATGTACCTAAATGTTTAAATATGTAGGTACGCAGTAAACACGCGACGTGCCTTAAAACAACCATACTTAAGCATTTAATTAACAATTTTATACTAGCATTTGTGCAGTGCAGTGTGAATGAAGTTCAATAGCCCATACTATTACAGATTTAGTGTTCTACAGTGTACCAAAATGCAAATTCCCGATTGATAAAATCATCCCCTTTGGGATAACCTTAATTTACATCATTTTAACTGGATACACTAGGTAGCTGAAATGTAATTATTGTAACAAAATTTCAATTAGTGTAATAAAAATCTTGAAGCTCGTCCATTTAATAATTCTGTATACCTACATAAAAATTCATGTGATTAAAGTAAACTATTATATAACTGGCAAGGATTAACAACCTTAATTCAGTAAGGGAACTAAAGCATCTAAAATAACTGCTTAGCTTATTTTTGGGGATTTTAAATAAATTTTTTGATTACCAAGTGATAATCATTCAATGACATTCCTTTGCTAAGTGCCAATGTAAAATTTTTACCGCAATAACAGGCCTTGCACATCTTTGTCTAACCGTTTGTGTTTTCTGAAAAATACATGTCCTGATCATGAAAATGCACAACGAATGTTTTTCCTGTTACTTTACATCTTTCGGGAGTATAAAACAATTCCTCCGAAGATGTCACTAAATTTAAGCTGAATATTGGTTTCATCGATACCAGTAAAATGAATGGATACTGATTACAAATGATGACTTCAAATAATTCTATATAGGGGACTGAAGTGACGGTGAACACATGTATCTAGTATAAGCAATGGCGCAACTATAATTAATCCAATGTTCGTGGTCCGTCAATGGGCATCGTGTGTAAAACTTCATCCAATAACTGCAAAGCTCTATGTAGATGGACCTTTAGAATTATCGAAAAGAATGGTTTTATGAAAATAATATTATTAAAATGATACTTAAAGTAACAATTATAGCAGGCGATAACTCACCTCTATCCAACAGGGTGTTTCCTTAATAGATTGACGGGGATAATCAGGACCCCATCCTTTGACGAAACTAAGACGTAGTATACAAAGTCGTCGCAAATCATCGACACCTATACCGGCAGCAGCTGTGAGACTAATTGCGATTCCAGGAGCAATTCCACCAACTGCATGGGGACCTTTAATTTATCATTTACAATATGATTTACAATATGATTTAAATAATTGCTATTCAATCACTGTGACTTTTGTAATACAAACACTGAATTATACTCATACATCACGGTTTCAATACGCATTCTCTTCAAATAGCATACCGTTTATAGCAAAAAATCTGGTTCTAACAGATAAAAGTATTTTCCATAACAAAAAGTGAATTGGTAAACACAATACATAGCAATTAATTAGCATATTTTATCTATTTTCTTTACAAATTAAACAGTCCAAATTACCTGGAATTATTCCTGCGACAGCAGCAGCTTGAGCGGCTGCTGCTGCCTGAGCAGTTGCTGCTTGTTGCTGCATTTGACGGTGGCATTGTCGGAGATCGAAAACTTTAATATAAGCATTGGGATACACTTTATGTACAGCATCCCCTGGAGCCCTTCCTGCTTCCCGATCTAAATAGTAACTTTGTACAAAAACACTGTGCTCCGATAAACACCGTATCCACACATCACCTTCACCTTTCAGCTCTAATTGTGCTCCTTTCCCAATATGCAGTCTATGAAGAAACGAATGAATGAACATTATTGATTACATTTTGAGAAGAATATAATACAAATAGAGTATAGTACTACAGGTTGAAATATGGACACAAATGATCATACCTCGCTTTTTCACTCTGCTCTGTTCTATGGACATTACTTAAAGCTCCTAAGCAAAAACGATTTCCTCCTGAGGGGTCTACATATCCATCAATGGTGACATTTGGTAATGTAGATGGAACTTTAAACGTTTCCCCCACCTTAATATACAAAGGGGACACTATTCCTTTAGCACATATCTACACTCACAATTTGAAAATAAAAGGGTAGCCGGTAGCAAGCAAAACTAAATAAAAACGAACCTGTGTGTCTAATTCGAAATACGCAATTGAACACCAATATTCAGGTTGCGGCTGTGATGACAAAAGTTGTCCAGAATTCAGATTAATATCGTGAAATAATTGTTGTTGGTGTAAAGCTATAGACAAATATACAATAATAGTTGATTAAACTATAGTACTTCTACGTTAATGATTGAATAGGTAATTGATTGCTGTTCGGACAAACAGAAATCGGAGAATAAATAAAAGGGTAGTACGGTAGCCAGCAGAATGACTTCGGAGATCTGGAGGCTGCATACTCTGCGTGTATGATAGTGTACTGCTAGGACTTCCATTCCAACTAGAGTGAGAATATCCATTATTGGCAGAAACTGTGGAATCGGATGTAGAATTCTGTTGCTGTGATGTACTTGATGAAGGAATGTTCATGCCATTATAATCCATCCCATAGGAAGAGCATCCCAAAGCACGGTTGGCAGCAGAAGAACTTGATGCTAAAACATCCAAACCAAAAATTATAAACAAAACAGAAACATATAATTATAATAGCAATTAGTGACATAAAGAGTTTGGAAAAGAAATTTCAGCATTGAAAGGCGGAAGTTAACCCGCGAAGCCGTAGCACTAAAGAAAATCCTACAATTGCCTTTTCTTGACAATCGTGTAAATTGAAATAAGGTAGTCAAAGTTGAAAAATTCCAACAAAAATTTTCATTGATTGTCAGTGGCATTTCCTAAATTAGCTACCTATGTACATATACAAAAAGGTCAGTCTACACAAATTAAGCTTTCTTTCATTTGTCTATATCCGTAGCCGATTTGTCAATGTGACAATTTGAAAGATCATTGCCATATGTTATGTTATAACCTAAAGTCTATAGAGAGACATCATTATAATTATAATTACCAGGCTGCAAAGAAGACTCATTTGGATAATATGATCCAGTCGAATGGGACCCAAGAACTCTTTGGTTAGAGCTGCTCCCACTCGACCCACCTCCAACTTGAACTGGAGATGTAGTCGTGGCTCCATCGATGGGGGAAGTTGGTCCCGAACTAATTAATGTGGAATTGTTTGCACTGTTTGGTGGTTGTTGATTGCTTCCGACAGGGATACCGACTCCTGTGGACGAAATTAACCCTTGTACCTGCTGAGAGTGAGAATTTACGTTAACATTGACCCCGAGATTGTGAGAGTAAGGTGGAGCCGGTGGATGATGTTGCACTGTTTGAGGTTGAGAAACTTGTCCCGTGGGACCAACTGTTGACACTATGCCCCCGCTGCTGCCACCACTTGTTCCACACTGCCCCGATGCAGAAGAAGTTAACAAGCCTTGGCTATCGGCAACAGGAACATTAGTGTTCACAGACACTCCTGATGGTTCCATCATTTCCATTGTTGACGAACTTCCTGCTGAGTATTCATCCTTTATTATGCGACTGGAACTTGGAGACTGGATGCTTAGTCCAGATAAATCTGTCAATCAAGAAACGCTTCATAAACAACAAGCATACCTACTAGACTGAAAACAAAGGTTTACGGTATTACGGTATGTTTTATACTATAGTACATACTACATACATCTATGATGACGATAAGTGACTGAATCACGTATTAAAAAATGTACTTACCGATACCAGGAGATACAACTCTTTCGTAGTGGTAAGGATTCACACACACAGAGTCGCATTTGAGATCAAAAGCAAACTGACAATATTTTACATGTTTTAGTTCATTTTTGTGTAGATCAGGCCAACGCCATATCCTTGCGTATATAACATGAGGGAAACCCTTTCTTCCGGCCACCTGGTAAAAAGTAGTACATTACATTACACATGAAAGTAGTTTTATATAGCATATACATATATTAGTGCACCAGGTACACGTCCACACACATTCCTGCCATATGCGGGGTAGAAGAATGCAAAATTCGATTCGGCAAAATGCAAGTTATGAGTGAACAAAGCCCCGAAGCTGCATCCGACGAATCTACAACTACATACAACCTACAATAATAATTTATAATCTTGTGCATTTCTAGGAAGTCTATTTCAAGTTACCCATTCCTTTGCCTGCACATAGCAAAATTGCATACTAGGCTGGATAGAAGGGTTGCGGTGCGGTTGACTTGAACATGCGTTTCACAGGTGCAAATAATCTCACGTAGTTTGCCTTTTGCATCGCTTGCACTGCCTACCAGCCTACCGCATCAGTGCATAATACAAGTATATAGTAGTACATTATATTATCATATGTAGTAAGGTTTGATTTCAATGAATTCAGTCAATCATTGCAAGCAGACTGTGCACAATTGCACATCACCCTTATAATGCGAAATTCCTATTCTTATGGTCACCACCACATAAAGGGCCAAGGGATCACAAGTAAAACATACGCACATTTTCCCACTTGTTGCAAACCCCCAAAAGTCGAACCTTTCTTTGTCAGTAGGCAGTCTTGTAGAACCATGAGTTTACCTAACTAAGGATATTATTAAATTATAGGGTAAAATTAAACGCATATTATGGTATATCTAGTATCTATCTAGTTTAATCCTTGTACTACTGATAGTAATAATATAATAATTTAATAATGATAATATTATTTAGCTCTACCTAGCAAAGTAGTTGAATATTAAAATATTTCAGGTATGTTGTTTACTAGTTGTGTTTATTTTATTAAAATAAGTACATTTAATAAAAAGCTACCTAAATACTGTTACTGTTTATCAGTAGATAACAAACTTATTGTAAAGATGACAAATAGTTATTTTTATTTGGTTTTTGCGATTTGAAATTTTTTTCCCTCTTTAGTAGCTAATGTATAACATTTTTATTTCTTGGAATTGGTGGCGACGAAGGTGGTCATAAATACGTGCCTAACTCATGCTTCTATTGTCTCATATATTAATTATGTATGTAGGTAGAATGTAGAGTGAGAAAAATGAATATCTACTAACCTGTAATCTACCATCCAATGTCCTTTGAATGGTTACGCATTTACTTGGCTGAGCCCCATTAGTAGTAATTGCAGCTATCAAACTATCCAACTCATCCCGCTTTTCCTAATAATGAAAGTAATTGCAGAAACTCAATTTGTTGAACATCCCAACATTTTGAAAACATTTTTAAAAGAAATCGTACTTTTAACTTTTTAACAAGACTTTCAATAGCTCGTTTAGCGAAGCTTTCTGATTCTCCACCTTGACGATGACACATCAAGGAGTGAACTATGGATAAACAGGCATCCGCACTTGTAGGCGCACTTTGTGACATAGGAAAGTCCCCCATGCTTTGAGGAACAGGTTGCGTTGAATGTGAGTGTCCCAAAGAACTATGAGAAGAGGGTAAGGCAGTGGAATGAGAACTGGAACTATGAGTGGAGTGTGAAATGGACCTCGGTGGTCCTGAAAGCTGTTGATGAGGTCGATGAAATAAGAGTTGAGAATTTTGACTGTTGTGGAGATTTTGATGCTGTAAATGATGATGAGACAGTTGTAAATTGGAAAGTGAGGACTGATGTAAATGATGCAGAGACAAACTAGACTGCGGAAGTCCAGAAGACGACGAGTGGGATACTTGCGGTAGCGTAGAACTGCGAGGTATAGAGTTATTCGACGTCGGTACCGAAGAGTTGTTACTCAAACTGGAGTGTGACTGAACCGAATGAGTCACTGATGAAGATCTTGGACCAGGCGGATTGAGTATCGACGAAGCGGAGGAACTATAAGCTTCCCTCCACCCTCCTGTTTATTACATCAGAAAAAAACGAAGATTATTTCAAGGTAAAACAGTTTGGTCGGGTCGGGTGATAAAGGGAAAAACGGAAAACTACATTGATTTAAGAAAATCTAATGTGTACTCCAAGTCATTGTCAATTCGCCAAGTTAATAATTATTCTGATTCTCATTTAAATTTGAACCTATAAAAAATGTCACTTTCTAATAACATCAAATTGTGGATACTTATGTATTATATCTAATGTCAACACGCTAAAAATTCGCTTCATATTATGTGAAAGCAAACTTAATTCCCTTATCCTGGCTGTGCTGCGTTGAGACAGAGATTGTTAAAGAATTACAAAGGAGTTAGAAATTGGAACATATGAAGGCTTCCCTTCATCGCTTGGTGTGGTTAAATACAATAAATTATGTGTTCTTCTTGGATATTGGATATTACTTTTGTATTTTTATTGACGATAGAAATATAGTAAAATATGAGGAGCAGAGAAAATCAAATTTCAAATTATACATACTGTCACGGGAAGTGTGTCGCACATACAGATCTTTATGTAAATAATCACTTGGCTTGACGTGAAATTTCAATATGCGTAGTAATTAGTTAAAGATCGAGAAAGTTGTCTTTCCCAGTATTGCACTTTGCCAAGATAAGGTCATAATATTAATGCAATAATAAGTGTAACTAACTGACGAGACTGACGACTTTTATGTATATATTGTTGGAGTACGCAGTAGATATCTTAGGCATTAGAAAAGTCAGCTATAATAATTATTTACATAAGTGTTAAAGGACTAAATCATTTCAGGGACGTACGTTCACAATTAACAAAATTTTGACATTCCAACTTAAAATATTAACTGAATATGAAAAGGTTGAAAATAGCGGTATTAGAGTTTCAGGTAAACACTTTCCAAAGTTGAAAGTAGAAGTAAGTATAGTATTATAGGTAATTGCAAGTAAATGTAAGATGTAAGTCAGTAGTTCACTAAAAGCTATGGAGGCAGTATTGGCTACGGATAAGGGCTATCAATGCATTGCATATAAATATTAGGTTCGCATTACAGTGTTTATTACATTAATGATAAGATATACTACCTCTAAATAGCTTTGCAATTAAAATTAAGTACACGCATTCCTTTGTTTTTCCTAAGGCATAATAATATTATATCAGATAAAATCAAAAGTTCTGCTAAATCAACGGTAAATCATAAATCAGCTTCTCAATGTACAAAAACAAACCGAGGCGCCTAGTCATGGAAAAAATTAACAGCTATACCCTTTCGATTTCAAAAAGCAATTATTATTTATTTCATATTATCGTGTTAGGGCTGTGGGCTGTTGTGGGTGTAGTTGATTATGAGCATGAGTTCGTTTCATGCTCTTAAAATTATTTAGTTGCAGTAAACTTGAGTGAACAGCAAGAGCATGAAAGAAAACAAATGAAGCCCTTTCTATACATGTAAAATGTACAGTCAAGACAAGATTTAAAGGTCAATAGCAAGAGCAGTTTTGGATATACTTTAAAAAATTGTTTTGAAGTTCACATAATATTACAATATTTCAATTCTAGCATCATTCATTATCTTGTTTGCTCATGCTCTGCAGCTTGCTTAATGAACAGTGACGACGACGACAAAGTACTATAAAACTACAATACACTACAAGACAAGCACTACTTAATTTAAATTTGTATTGTACTAATCATTCTTCTCACAATGAACACAATACGTGTAATATGAGTTCGTTGGCAGTCCGAGCAATATCACTGATTTACTGATTTAGTTTTAATGTTTTGTCCCATTGCCCCATCCTATTTATATTGTCATCATCATATCTCTAATTACTAACTATTGCATCACTTAATTCATGTTATATTTTTAAGAAAATACATGATAGTACGAGATATTTCCTGACCAGGTAGGCAAGAAAAAGCAAGAGTAAAATTTAATTACTATTTTATGGACGAAATATCTGGCTGGACTACTGAAAATGAAAATGATAAGGAATTTCTTTCTTTATTTAATTATTAAATTTTAACGTTGTAAGTAGTATTTAAGTACTAGATTGTGGCATCGTAATTGTGGTGCACTAAAATTATGGAAATGAATATAATATATTATTAACAACGCCTGCCTCTACAGTCTACATTGTCTACTTTAATTTGTCCGCTGCCCTAAATGGTTAAGTAAAAAAACATTGCTTTTTCGTCTCTAAGCTTATTTTTAATACTATTTTCACTCTTTGATTCACTACCTGCCTGCCTAGTCCTGGCTCGTTGGAGATTTAAATAGATTTGCTAAAATCTACTAATAATACCAAAGCCACCAACAACTTTAAATACTGAATTGTTCTAATTATTCCCTAATGTTTCATTAAACTGCAAGCTGCATTAATTTACTTGGTGAGCTACGATTTTAACGACGTATGAATTAGCAAGCTACTTAGGTAAGCACACAAACACAGATATAATATATTATAAGTATGTAAGTAAACTGTACGACTGTACACGTACATGTACAAACATTGCATTTGGGGAAACACACATACAAATAATGAATGAAGCATGAAGCATTTAGTTTCACATGTTCAATTTCAAACATTGCCATACAAGATACACACAAAGCAAGACATGGACAATTATTTAAACTCAACAGACAAAAAACATTTCTATAAGAATAACAGAGGACACAAAAATTTACACGAACCCCAAAAAATTCGTCGGCAACCAGCAAGCGAACGTGACCTGGGTTTGCTATTGTTCTGGTGTACAACAATCTCACCACACTGCTGTATTCATAGTAATGATTAGAACAGTTTATTAATATAACCTCAATGAATTCCCCCACCCAACGATGTTTCTTCTCATCAGCAGCAAGCAACACTTAGGTGAAGTGCACACTTGCACACAATTTGCGACTTGCGACATATCATGCAATTTGCAAACACATAAATGTACAGCAACACTTAAATTATAATAGTGTCGACAGTTTAATGTACTGAATGCACCCTGACCGATGACCAATTGACCAGATGTAATCTAAATAGATAACGTTTACAGAAACACTACTATTAAAGTATTAAATCAAAAATATTAAGATTTTTAAGTAATCATTTTACAAAATTTTCCCGAAAGCGGTCAATCAATCTAGTTCATATTTTCTAATGCCTAAGGCAGCTTGTGGATTTTTTCGTACAATTGCAAAATCCATTGTAAAACATGGACAATGTTGCGGAATCGCACCCGCGAGTCTCCTATATACTCCATTTGCAAACTGCATGCAACTTCCTTCAAAAACCTAAAACACCTTTCGACTTTCAACGAAATATCTCAAAGGGAGAAATTAGGTTTTCGACAATTTGATACTATTGATACTCGTCCACCAATTTCTAAATTAGAACTTTTCGTTTTCTAGCTTTAGAGCGCCAGCGCATGGTATATTATGTTCTCAGCCCAATTAGGAAAAATAGTGTTTTTACTCGTCCGCCAACAGGATTCGATTTAGAGTTTGGGTATTTTAAAAACATAATGTGTGATTCTATAAGCTCCCCTCCGCAGTGGGCGATTAAAAAATGCAATATAATATTAAATATTATATTCTACATCGTCATTATTCCTGATTCCTGGCACCAATCGCCAGTATCCTACATCAATCATATTTTCAATTCGGCGAGACGCTTTTAAAACCCAGACTACTATGGTGTTTATACAATCGGGACTTGATAATTTATTTTATCCCTGCATTTTATTCAATGTTTGAGGTGGGCAAAAAACTTACCACTTTCGTCTTTTATGACATTAAGAGACGACATTTTCATTCAATTTTAGCATCAACTGTCAACTGTACTGCCAGAGCCAATCGGTCGCTGATGAATGATGAAATGTTTGATATTTTGCTTCTCCAGTGAGCTTGGATGTCAGCTGTGTCAGCTCCTTGCAAAATTTTGTTCTTGTTTCTTGTTTTTGTGACGCGGACGTCAGCAGCTGTCTGACTGAAAAATTGAAAAACAAAAACAGTCAATCAATATTATAGACCAATTTTGCCATTTTCATTGTTCACATTAATATTATAAATTGCCTAATACATAAAACATAACAAACTATAATTGATAATTAATACTAACAAAAATGAAAACAGTCAGTTCAGTTGTCAGTTGAATTTTGAAAAGGACGGTGACACTGACACTTATAGAACTCCCTATAATACTACACACAACTGACACAACAAATAATATTATTATAATAATATTATATTATTATAATAATATTATATTATTATTTATAACTCTTTGCTTTGGTTGCCCTTTCTAGATGTGATTTCAGATGTGCAATTTTATTGCGTATTAAATATGACTCTGACTTGCTAAAAATGGTTGTTTGCTGGAAAGATTTTGTTTGTATTTGTATTTACTAGTTCTGCAGTGAATGCCATTTTGTAAATTCGCTCTTCACTCTGTGCAGCAGGACATCACGTGTTGTATGTATGCAAGATCAAACCATTCCAAAACGGGTGTAACAAACTATGGTAAGTTATGTGGGGTTTGATTTGATTGAACTCTACACGAAAAGATTGAAAGAGAGCGCATTGAGGGCTATATTTGAATTGGGGGACATTTACATTGAAAAGAGAGGTCATTTTTAGATCGGATTTGACATCTACAATTCTACATGTAAATCATTCCATTTATGTTCTTTTTAAGTGTGCCCCCTCAAGAAAGTGTGGAATATTTGAATCATTGACATCTACATGTAAAGGAGACCCTTTTTCAAATCGATATAACTAAATATTGAACGAGTTATCGTATCTGAATCTGAAACAAAATGTTCATAAAGTTGCTGTCTACAATCGTGAACAACAGAATCCTGATTGAACACTTGGTTTGGAAGTTAGGATTTCGAAAAGAAAATCTTTCCTCGAAATTGGGAAATATTTCTTTTCGAAATCCTAACTT
>JABASI010002278.1:0-10050 GCA_019776505.1 Tomocerus nigrus
CCACGGTGATTACTATGGTCTGTCTTGGCTGCCCTATGCCCTAACAACAATATCTACTATAATACTCATAACAAGCCATGCAGCTAAATCACACGGTTCCTTCGCTCATGAATCTTGGCTTACTTTGTGGATAAATTTTCTTGCTGCGACCACTTCCATGGTTTGAATTTTCAACAAGTAAACATAACGAAAAAGAACAAGAATAAAAACTCATTGAAGGTCCCATTCTTGAGTGCAATTTTTCAGAAGTTCCCTTTTACGCAATCAAGAATTATTTTAAGTTTCACTGAGGAGTTTTGACATTCATAATTAAATTGTGAGGCCGTATTTATTTCAGCACATCAAACACAGATAATAGATTCAAAGCTTTCTGATATACTATTCCAATTTACAGTAGATGAAATTGAAAATACTTTTATAGATCTCACATAGATTTGATAGTTACTTATTATATATGTAGTACGCACGTTGTATGTACGTATTACGTAGGTAGACCCAATGAAACTTTTGCAATCTTAGTACCAAGGAAGTTAGCCACAATTCGGTAGTCCGTGACGTACAAATCATCTGCTCTCGTTTTCTTGGCAAAGTGAACAAAGGAAGAAAACCAATCGAATGGAAATAAATAGATAATTCTTGTTCCAACATTTTCTGTTGTCGTAAGTCGTAATGTGTCATGCAAGTGCATACTCTTTAAAAGATATTATAAGGAAAGGCTTGTGAAAAGATCTAATGGATTAATAATAACCTATTCATTTCCAAAACTAGTCTACTGATACTTTATCACAGTCTAGTAGTAATTCTAAAGAAAAATAGCTTGTCTATTTTCAGGATATAGTAGATATGAATGCTTTTTTTACGAAATTGTATATGTCTATAGGTAAAAGGATGATAAAAACTATTAGATATAAGAGAGTCCAAAGTCCAAAAGTTGTGATATAGCCAGTAGTAGTCCTAAGATTTGCTAGGATAATCTTTGGTAGGTTGTCAGTAGAGAACAAATCGATTCATTTAAAATTTGATAGGGAGGAAACTGATTTTTGGAATAACATGAAAGTGTTTCCCTCATTAGTTCTAACACAATCCAACATAAATGTATATCATGTAATACAAATAATAGAAAGATGCCTGGGAGTTTTCATTGTAGAAGAATAAGAAGCATCAGAATCAGAAGTTGAATTCGTATGCAAGTAAATACGTAGCTACACAATTTGAAATAAGTAGAAGTGAAACGTAAAATGTTGAACAACCGTAGCAGTTGGATGATACAATCATTCTCATCGTATCGCGGACTTAAATCTTGACTGGTACAATGAGAGACAAGCAGAAAGATAATCAATCAACGTCTTGGCTACCTTAAATGCTAAACTTACCGGATTTGATGGAATTGTGATGATGACTCTCTGGTGAGTTCAGTTTTCCCTGTGAAACAACAGAACAAAACAACAGATAAGTAAATTATAGAGGGACAAGACAACTATATTCTCATCTTCTGCATAAGAAAAATGTAAAAACAAGCGAAAGATAAGATGTATGCTTATATTAGTGGATAAGTGCATATTCTAATATACATTTGTTCGTGCATAGTCCTTAGATATAAAGAAAATAGGGGATTTATAGTAGGAGAGCAGCTAGAAGCAAAGCATATAGATTTCTATCTTCCTTCGTACCGAACGCATCTATCAACTAACACTAACTATAATATCAAGCAATCAATCCGACACAGTCTTTCTCATTTATTTTATGCAGTAACAACGTGCAAAGCGTATACAATAATTAGCAATGGTAAATGAGACAATATTTCAACTTCATTTCAGTTCTCTTTCACTTCGACAGCATCACAAAACTTACAACTCCTGCTACAGGTACATCATGTCCCTACTATTATTCTTTTTTACATATATGTAACTATATATCAGTCATTATTTACTTAAAAACATATACCTACGTATTATTCCTTTAAAACATTTCACAACCATGAATCCCCAACTTTTCTACAACTAGTAGTAGTGCTACAAGTCGAAACTCGATACACTACTCACTCGTTCAGTCCATTAATAATAGATGCATAGCATTATTATGTGAAGCTACTTAACTTCCAATTATGCACCTTACATTTTCAAGAAAGTACATTAGCACATCTATAATTAATTACAAAAATGCTAATTAGCTATGTACGTGAGCCTTATTTATAATGATATACAAGAATTTACTTCGTACAATTCTTAATTGAACTACTCATTAAAACTTGCATATAAAGTATTTTCCAAATCATAATTTGTGTTAACAAAATATATCTTCAGGAAGCACAAATCATAATTGAAATTAAATGTAAATTCTACTAATAATCTTAATTTCCTATAGTATATAAAAGGAGCATCACAATCTAATAATAATTTGCATTAAGAAATTCAAGTTCAAAACTTAATACTATGAAAAGGAAGAGAGAGACGAAGGAATTGTGCTGCAGGTGGATACTATAAGTCCCTGACAAAAGATTCACGATCAATTTGAATGTGAGCGACACAGTGACTTTCAAGGCAACACATATTTATTCAACCATGAGTGCATTAAATAGCATGGAATAGGAGAGGAAAGTGTTTTCGAAAAGCATTCTATATGTAACCATCTGCTGGATATATGACTATATATTTTATAATATATTACTGTGCTATATAACAATCAAAACACATCGTCAATGAATGAAAATATGACTTCATCTCTCATTTATCATAGCATGAGACGAACTACGTATTGACTGAAGCAATAGTAAATTTATTTGCCTGTTCAATTCAACATCTCATCTCCCTTGTCATTGCATGCAGGTAATTTTATTGTCTAACACAATTGGCAAATCTGAGAATATTTAATAACACACAGGTATAATATGCATATCGTCCTTAGTACCTGTAGTGCATGCATTATCATACAGTTCTTCACTTTAGCATACAATATCAATAATTCTTTGGATGAAGCGAAAAGTGCAATAAATGACACAGGAAAAGTGGCAGTTGGTTATAATGATTATAGTAGTAGAGGTAGTAAATACGTAGACATTAGATACTCTAGTAATCATATAAGTTTAGTGTCTGTACTTTGAATTTTTCCAAAGGTTTATTTAAGCCATGCCGCAAATGAGCCAATCAAATCATTGTGATTATTATTCTTTGCTATTAGCTAATATCAGTTAAGAACTACGACAAAGATACCAAGATGAAATGCAATTTCAATCTTTCCCAACGTCATCCTTATTACATGTAATAATCTATTCAATTTAACTCAAAGTCAAAGTCAACTTGAAAAATTCTAATTGTACCTACAGATAGAGACAGATGCTTGCTAGAAAAGTAAGTAGAAGACCAGAAGCAGTGGCATCATCAAAGAAAAAAGCTAATAAAGCGCATATGCATATGTATTTTTACAGTATAGTCTCTTATAGGAATGATTTAATAGATTATCTCATTTAATATAGCTAATATGATTTTTACGTGTATAACAATACACTCGTTTACTATGCACAGGTATTTATGAACTATACTCCAAGAAAGAACACGAAATCATCTACCATTCAAAGACGGTATTCATTCTCTCACATCTCATCTCCCTATAACAATTGTGAGCTTATAATATTTTGTATATTCTATTTTATAATGTAGGGGAGATAGCACACAGATCTTTTGGCATTATCTATGATAAAGTAACAATTGTCGGGAATCCCAAGTGAAAACTTGAGTCAAACATAAGACAACATAATGTAATATCACATCACAAAATGCTCCAAGCCAAAAACGAAATAACTATTCAAACTTTGGATGCAATAGACTGCGGCACTAAAAATCACTCTATACTGACTGCTCTCATCTTTCTCTGTGATGCGCACTGACTGATTGTGAGTCACTTGTCAAGTGTATAGCCAGATACCTTCATCCTTTTATGCATTTACAACCAGTCAAAGATCTTACTTATTAATATTATATTATTATGCATATCGTAAGGGCAACGAAGAACAAGAAACCAAACGGGAGATCTTCTCTAAAACATTACTACAGCTTTTCAAATTACCTACATCTACATCTACTCCGGGTCAATGGAAATGTCTTTGTTCAACAACATCTGTTTCTACTTCTTTTGCTACAATACACGACTTACTTGGTTTGTGTTTAACATACTAAGCCTCCTTTTATTTTTCTCTCTATGACACACGCACATTAACCATATTTATGTACAGCCAAAAAGCGACATTAAAACGGGAACATTAAATGTATCATTTCATGTGTTCCAGATAAAATGGAAGAGAAGCTTTGATGAATCCAATAATGAAAAAGATTTTCGTTTAAAAAGGCGAATTTCAAAGACCACTATACCACAGACTAACACATTTCAAGCCTCTCCATTCAGCTGTACTACAATAAATTAAAATAAAATATTAGCTAATATAAAACCTGATAAAACCATTCAATCTGTTAGTTTACATTCAATAATATAATTTTGATGAAAAACATAACGTGGGATATCGAACAATGGGATTATTGAAGGCAATTGATTAATTAACGATAATTTAATTAGAAAGAAATATCATAATATTTTCTTAGTTTTCAAAATTGAACGTTTCAAATCTGTAAACACTGCCTTCAGTATCTCCTCAAATGTTTGGCCCATAACTTACTGCAAAATTTTGAATAGTTGCACAGAAAAGTAAGCCTTAAAATTTCAATTTCTTTTTCCAATCTTAAATGTTCGGTTTACAGTAGCATGTGGATGGGTCATGGAAATTAATGATAAGAAAATGTCTACATACACATACCTACATTCCTTAATTTAAGTAATAATATTGCAACTGCTTATTGAAATCAAGCTAAGAAATTGCCTACCCTTTTTAATAGATTGGCAATCTGTAATGCCGGAGCAGAAAGAGGAGTTTAATATATATTTGTTGAAATTAGAATAGTGGAAAGCCATTGCAGATTGTCAGATGATATGAAAGATATGGGAAAGGAAAGATAGTAAAAGAGTTGAGTTGTAAGCAATGGAAGAGTAAAAGTCGGAAAGCATTTGAATGGGTGTATGTACATTACCTCTACAGCACCATTCCAAACATAATGAACACCATCGACAGCATGATGATTAATATGCTCAGCCATGACAGCCGACATCCAATGCATCAGTTGAGCATTCCCCGAGGCATGATGATGACTCCCCCCACCTGGATTATTTCCATTCGGGTTGCTATTATTGTTGCTACTGTTATTTTGTGGAGGTGGTTGATGATTTTGTTGCTGCTGCAAATGGTGTTGTTGATGCTGCTGGGAGTGAATTATTGAGACTGAGGCGGGAGAAGGGGGGCTCTGAGAGGGGGAGATACTCCCGGGACTTCCGTGGTCGTGATTGTGGTTCGGGTTATGATTGTTCTCGGGATTATTGTTACTATTATTGTTGTTAATGCTATTGTTATTGCTATTGTTGCCGTTGGTGGAGCCGGTGGACTTGGACGAGGGGTGCTGTTGGTGGTGTGACAGTGGAGGCGGGTTGTGCTGATGATCTAGATGCGGGCTGTGAATGGACTGTTGGTGTAAGTGGGACTCGGGCGACAATGAGTGTGGCGTTGATGAACTTCCACCCCCACCACCGCTTGACCACAGAAAGGCTGCTGCCGCCGCTGCTTTCTGCATAGGGCATAGAGAAACAGACAAGCCGTGAGTTACAGTAATAAGAAGAAATTAGCACATAAGTTATAAAAAAGTAGGTAGACTACTACTAACTAATAATCCCTTATCTCTTTCACCCGACATGATTTACTACCCGGATCCCTATATTTATATTCCATCATATAGTAGTGACCTTTTAATTTCCTAGCTCCTTAAAATAGTTAAAGTCATTTATTTACTAGAGCAGAATGTACATGATAATGATTAGACATACGACATACTACCAAAGAAATAATGTTACCCCACCTTACCTACACAAATATTCACAGGTCCTTACATGCTAATAATTTTAGTGTAGCTATACGGAAATTCTTAACTCTGTAGGTACACAATACGGAACTGCTATTTACATTTGCAAAAGTCTTAATTTCATATCCAAATTATATCATGCATAAAAATCCTATGCTTAAGTTTACCTGGCTGTATACAAATAGAAAATACCTGTAAGATAGCGTGTTGTTAAATTCCATGTTACATAACTACATTTCGAGAATGGTATTATTTCTATAAAACTAAAGTAAAACTAGGTATGTGGTGCAATGTATACCTATAATGAGTGGTTTGATTAATTAATGAATATAAATAACTACCCACTGAGACATTAAAGCATACTGGGCACAGTAAAGCTCGAATAATTACTTGTAGATGTTAGTGGTTGACTGCAAATAATTCATTAACCTTTTCAACACAGTCGTCGACGCTAATTTAACACTGTAGTGGCAATTTACAATCCATTATAAACTGTAGAAAAGTTTGAAACTTTTAAGCAACACTTTATAATGTGCTATAACAGAATAATATAGGTATAGTTACATTCTGGTAGTTGACAAGTATTTTCGCTAAATTATGTGCTTAATGGGGTTATAAACTATGCAAATAGGATTGAAAAATCAATTCTTAGCATCCACGTCTGAATTTTTGTGAGTTTTGGCCATTGTGTAAACAAACACGCATTTTCTGTCCTTAGAATAGTATTGGACTGGAGAATGATTATATTTGAAGTAGTAGCAGTATATATTATTATAGAGTTAAGTCGACACTATTCCTATCGTTCGCTTGTAGAGAAGTGATTTATTTTGTTTGCCAGGTCCACAACTATAGAGATTAGTGGAAACACTTAAGATCTTAACTAAAGGTTTAAGCGTTAGTCCGGCGTATGGCCGAATGCAATAAGAGTTTTTTTCGCACGCCACCCAAACAGCAAGCGATCATAATTCATAGCTTCCACCATTTGTCCCTATCTGTGTATCTACATTAACATTGTATGACTCAATGAGGGCGCCTTATTAATCTAACTTCAGCTCTCTGGACTAAACATTTTCAAATAGTGAACTTAAAACACAATAGAATTAATTGTATACGTAGTTAGTTCATGTTCGTAATAAAGAAGTCATATGCTGTGGTTGGAAGAAGTGAGCTCTTGTACTTTCGTTTGTTGGCTTCGACTCGAAGATAGGATCAAAATGGTGGGAAGCATGGCAGAGAGCAAATAAATGTGATGTGATTTCATGATAAAAATCAAGTCACCTTTGTGGCAAAACAAGACGTTAACTTTTTTATTCGCACTACTACTAGCGAGCCCCCTCCTCTTTTTCTACTTGTCAATCCAAGTCCCAAGGGCCAGGAGGAAAACTCGCTTTTTGCTTACATTAACAACGAAAGACAAATGAAATATCAATAAAACTCATAAAACTCAATTGTTACAAGATAAATGTCTTTTCGTCGTACAACGAGTACCTACCTTTGAATAGTGTAGCTACAATGTAAGCTAATCGCAACCCTTTAAGCAGCCCTCTCAAGAACTTTAATGTATAGATGTCAACGACAAAGCATGTAGAATATCAAGTTTCACGAGAAAGACACTCTTTTGCGCCCTCACTCCAAACATGCACATTTTTCTAGCTACGATAACACTAAACAGAAGCAAAGTCAAATGCAAGCCTACTACTGCTCCTTCCTCTTTGACTAGACTCGCATCGCAACCACCACCACAATGCAGTACCAGCCAATTTCATTTAGATTGAATATTAATGCTAAAGTTCAAAAAGTTCTACTTTACAAGTTCACAAAGGACAAGTTTACCTAATGTATATTTATTAGCGTCAATTCAAATGGAAATAACTTCTTGTTCAGACTGTCAATCCTCTACTAATTATTTCTAACATTATTCAAGGCTCACGACAGCTCAACATTCATTATTGATTCATGTTATCATTGACTAAATGTGATGTTTCACTTACCTACATTACATATTTTAAGTAGTTCGAAACAAAAAATACATGTAGGAACCATATCCCTATGCAAAATAGCATCAGCTACTCAAATCAACTTTACAGAAGAACAAGGATGGAAAATGGAACTACATCGCTTGTACATGCTAACAAATATCTACCCATTCTACAGGGTACAGGGCACGAGAAAATACCTCACATCTTGTGAGATATAAACTTAAGAGAATATCAAAAAGTTTTATTGTATGTAATTTTCGGCTAGTTTCATATTTTATGACATGATTATATCTATGTATATTCAGACATATCAATTTGTCACCTACAGACACAAGTTTATCCGACGTTGGTCTTTATATTCATGTAATTATTGGTCTACTGAATTAAACTAATTTGTGTACGAAGTTTTGGTAGAAGAATACTTCAGTTAAAAAATTGATGGAAATATGGAAAAACAATAAAATCGAGGATGCACAAAATATTCGTGATTGTGGCGATTAATTTCTCATTGACTTAATCTATAGATATTGAATGAGTAAAATTTTATTCCTCATAATGTTATCTGTCTCTTGTATCAATTTTATGAGTTTTTAGTTTTTACATTCCGACAGCATAAAAACTTCCACAGGAATGACGAGGATGGCTTTATTAAATAAATAAATGTTAGCAATAATAATTTTAGAACCTGGCCAGGGAGATAAATTCCCCGCCCTGTACATTAGATCTGTTTTGTTTGGAGTTGAATTCAATATATTATTCATTGCTTTAGCTTTGATATGTGCGTAATATTTTTTAGTAACTAGTTCTGGTTCTGGTAGTGCAGTAGGGTAAGCATAATCTGCTAATCGTAAGAGGTGAACCGCTGCAGGAAATTTTTTTAATGTCTTTTCACAACAAGAATTGTATAGAGAGACGAACTCGTGTGAAAGAGGCTTCTTCTGATGTGGGTGGAACAAAATCCAGAAGCTCAAGTCAAAAACTAGAACTAGTCAGTATAAGATCGTAGAAATAGGGAGTAATTGTAAGACATAAGTTAGCATTTCCACTTGGAGCAAAACAGTTTATAATTCAATTTCATACATTTCCAATGTATACTAACTTAGTAATACAAATATAGTAGAGTATTGCAATTGGAATGCCTTAATGTAGCTCTATTTAACTTCAGTATAATAATAATAATAATATTACCGAGCTAAGGAGCTAAACATTAAAATGTAGAATATGGTGCACATGGAGTGCGGAGCCAAGAAACTACATTTGACTGACACATGTGGTAAAAGTCGGAGTTCCATTCACATTCTGTCTGACGTGACGGTTAAGACGTTAAGATAGCATAATTGCCTGAGCAGATCCTATATCAAAGCATAATTCCTCCTTATAGATCAGCTATAGTTAATAAATGGATTTTTCTTGCCTGGAAACACTCCTTTGTATCATCTGCTATTGGCAGGTCCCTTTTATTTTATTCAATGAGAATGAGAATAAGAATGACTACATCTCCTAAAGGTGGACTGCATTACTTTCCACTACCTTAACGTACGTAATGTATGAAATAATAAAATAATTCATCTTCTGTGTATGGAAGCTTGCTCACACTTTTTCATAAAGGCACGCAATGAACATTGAATTGAAAAATAAAACCAAAATGTGCTATTAAATATGAAGAAAGTAGCTGTGCAAGTGTGCACAAACTTCCTATGTACAAAATCCTACATACATACATACAATTATCCTAAAGTTCTCGAACTAAAGTTGCAACTAAAAAGTACGAAGTCCTAGACATTCTTAGTGAGGAGGACTTATCTTATAACACAAGAGCAGTAAGCCATATGTAAAATCTGGCATGCACAACAATGAAATTCTGGTATATACATAAATCTTGAAATTACATGTCACGCCATCATTTACCTAAATAAATCAAGTCAAGTGTTACAGTTCAAACTCCTTCGGTGTCAATATTTTTATGTTTAGCCATTGTGCTACGCTCAGACAGATTTAATTCCCTCTACATATACATACTACTTTTCTTTCTTTGATAGCTACACACATTAATTCCATCCACTCGGGTATAAATCCTAACACTGCTCCTAATATAAAAATTAGCTCAACATTCAATC
>JABASI010002278.1:10209-20327 GCA_019776505.1 Tomocerus nigrus
AAGTACATAGTTAGCACTTAATATACTATCGCCTTGCTACAACTCCCATTTCTTCAGTAAAAGCCTCAAAGACAAACAAATTAATATGCTTTTGTATTCTGCTCACACTTCCAAACGCTTTATACGAAATGTCTTTGGGATGCGATCAAAAGCTTCATCCTCATTCCCAAAACCACATCTCTGTCCTACTATTTAACAAATACTGGCGTCAATAAACACTAGTCTAACTCATTCAACATCAAAATCCCCTCACGGAGACCTCTCTTTCTAACTAGATATCAATCACGTTCATTTCACATTAAAAAACCATACAATACGCTTAAAAGATTAGCATTCAAAATTCAAACTTTGATCTTAGCATTCGAAAATTAATAGCAAATACTACAAATTATCTACATAATTACTAGAATGACAATCAACTCCATAATTGATAACTACTGAACTACCTAAATGATGATGAACTGTATTTATTTAGCAAGGATACTCACGTAGTTAAAAGATACAGTTGCTACTATGACTGAAAATCAAGGTATGGTACACAATGATAGAGTTACACTAGTTCCATTGTGACTGATCAGCATTATAAATTCTCATCGCATTCAGGCGAAACAAAGAAAAGTTAAGTCGAAGCAATAGAAATGCCAAACGAAGTGAAGCGAACAGTTGTGGAGATGTTCTGTTACATTACTTACATTCAATTCACCATTTTATGAGCTTAGTATTAGTTAAACGTGAGATCAGAGCCTCGCTAATCCAAAATCCTAAACGCAAAGAAACCAGCTTAGCTGATTTGGCTATAGAGAAGAAAGAAGAAGAGTGCTGCTGGCGAGCGAGTGATCAGGATCACTACTACTACAAACAGATAGCCAGCTTTACTACCATTTTAATCCTGAACAATTCTTATTCATTTGAATAGATTTTGGCAAAAAGAGTGTAGTTTAGCCAGTGGAACGGTGCAATGCTACAGACTGTAGGAGAGAGAGGATGATTGATTCGATTATAATGATGGCATTGGCGGTCGACTCTTATCTATTAATTCAGAGCAGACGAAAAACCGGCGCCATGACCAAGAAAATTTATAGAATACCGCATTTTCCCTGAACTGAATACGGATTCAGCTCACTTATGCATAAAATGAATCCTGTTCTATCCTACATCTCTCCTACTGTATCTTTAGTGTGTTACGCACATCCTTTCATCTTCCCATTTATTTCTATGTCTTAACTCAACTCAACGCATTTTTCTCCTTATTTATGACTATTTGACTATATCCCTACTTTCCCTATACACTTACTACATACAAATCCCATAAAATACTTAGCCCCAAAGCAAAAACACTTAAAATCCAACTCCGCATCCCTATACACTGTGAATTTTATATTTGTAGCAAAGTAGCAAGTATCTGTGTAGCTACACGTAATTGTCAATTGTGTAAGTGGGCTATCGAGAGGAAAAGGATCTTGTGAATAAAAGTTGATTTTTATTTAATTGTCTGTAGATACACTATCAAATTATATAGCCGCGTCGAATTACGTAACTCGCATACATACAGATACTGTATTACTCTTCTATAGCTATAGGAAATCACTATTTGTGCCAGTAGTTGAAATCTTTAACTATACTATGTAATAGAATGTATGCTAATAGACTGAAAAGATTTTTAGAAAAAACTGAACTTTCAGTGCGGGAACTTTTTGTTAATCGTCGAGCAATGTTGTGAGAGAAGATAGGAACCCACTCATAACACAACGCGGTGCACTTTTCTTATTGTTAAATTACTGAGTGAGCAGAGCTTAGACTAAAGTTAAAACCGGGTAGACCGCTTATATTATTTTCTTGTGCTGCATACCAATAGACACATAAAACATATACCTACACACATTGTATGTATGTATAGCATGTTATAATTCGACTGAAGCTAATATCCGAATAAAAACTAGACCCAAAACAGTTTTTTGCTACTATTTGTATACATCTGGTTCTAAGTAGAAACACTTAGGGTATCTTTTAGAATGCATGTATAGCTATCTGGTAGAAAGTCAACCTTATAAATGTACAAAAACTTTTTACTCTACATTTGTCTATGAATGAAAGAGAAAAGTATGGAATTTCGTAGTAAGTAAGAAATAAAAAAGGACCTCCGAATCAGAAAATAGTAAATTTCTGGGCATAGAGAATCCAGAAGGTGGCAATGACATAAGAGAGTTTGGAGATGGAGCCTCAGTGGATGTTGGATGGTGATGATGAGAGTTGTTGCTATTAGCCGGGCTGGCTGGGGATAAGATGTGAATGGATGCAGCAGAAGAAGAAGATGACGAAGATGAAGAGCTGGATGCTGAAGATGGTGGTAAAACGGGCAATGGTGGTAAAACGGATGCGACTCCAGCCGCATATCCCAAAACCCGTAAGTCAGTGGGATAAACGAAAGGATGATGAAGGGCCGCGGGTCCATTAACAGCCCCGTTAGTCTTCTCAGAGGACAATTCCATCATGATGATTTTTTCTCTGTGATATTTCAATGGGTTGATAAAGGTTCTGGTTGTTGTTGCTGCTGCTGTGTGTGCATATATGTACGTATGTATATATGAGTGTCAACTTTTTCTGACTTTTCCTTTCTTAAGTATCTGGCTGAGTGAGTTGATGTGTGTATGCAGTAGCAAATACAGATCTAGCAGTAGCAAATAGTAGCGGCAACTCTAGTTAATTGCACCACCATTAAGAGATACAAACAATAAATTTCATTAAGTCAGGAGATTAAAAGAACTGCTTTTTGCCGACTGTGGAATGGACGGACGGGACGAGGAGATTGAATGTTATACGAGCACAGACATAACACAGATGCAGAGATATATTATTATAGTAGAGTTGTGTAAGAGAGGTTGGTTGTTGTTCAAGACTCCGTTGCTGCTGCTTATAATACGATGTATTTACTACGAGGATGATGTGATGGCCGGGAAAGTAAAGAAGAGTTGAGACAAGGCACTTATTATAGTCAAACACTACTTGAATTCAATTGAATCCGCAACCCAATTTAATAGTCATGTCTGTCTCGGCAAGTAGGTTGTGATTGCGTTGTGAGACATCTTGAAATGTTTTTCTATTGCACTATGGTCATTTCATTTTATCGACTTGAGTTGCAAAACAAACATTAGAACATAACCAAGGCGAGTATAAGTGAAGAGCACACCAGGCAGAGAGAGAGAGAATCTATTACATTTAAGAGAGTAACTACCTAGAAACTCTAAACTACATTATAATTCCCTCTACACTCAATAAACAATATAAATCAAGAGACTGTCTTCACCATATACACATCTCTTTCACTTCTCCTTCCTTTCCCATTAAATTATACTGTCAGATTCGAACAATAAACATTAGCTCGTAAGTGATATTATTTGTACTTGAAAATTCGATCAATTCTAAACTTGCTCAATCCAAGGAGTAATAGGAGCCAATAGAAAAATATCAGTACACAACTGACTTGCAATTAGCACAGGCATAAACGAACGAAACTAGCAGTAGGTAATAAAACATCCTATAGTTATTTGGATTTGATAGTAGCCACGACTGGCATTTGTTGTTTCTACCTTGCTATTACTCTTATCTGTCCATCTATCTTAGATATTGATAAGTCGTTATACAATTACGAGATACACTTTTCTCATCTCTCCTCTAATAAACTCTGTTATTGCACAAGGGTTTTGCAATTTACAAATTCGGAAGCTTCACTTTTTATAGCTAGTACTTACACCAGTTTGTAGCATAGTAAAACGAGCTTCTTGTTTTAGATTTTACTGGGAGCAGAATTCAGAATGCTAATGTAAGAGTGTCACTACGTAAAAATTCTTGCACACAAAATCAACATATGCAGTTGATGCAAAATAATTCACACAGGTACTGCTGTGATTATTAGCTGTGATAAATACTAGTCCTGCTAATGCAGTAAACACTAGTGTTGAATAGAAAACAAGACAGGCAGATTGTAGTAGATAGCTAATACTAGTACACTACAGATAATACACTAGCCAGTAACTCAGTCAGTGCTACATCAGATCAAACGTGTAACGTTGCCAAGTGGTGCCCTTTACATGTGGCCGGAGACGCTGGAGCCAATATATTACATCTCACTCCTGGACAACATCCCCATTGTCAACAACAACAAATATCCACTGGCAAAAACAAGAACCTCTACTGAGTCTCTCTACAATCTACACTGAGTCATCACACTACCACATTATCATATCAAACCATAATCTATAAACAGGACTGATACAACATGGAAATATATACACCAACAAATTCTTAATCCATTTTTTCGCACTTTTCAGGTAAACAAAATAAGCTTATCAGTACATCGTTGCAGTTCTCTCCATTTCATATGCACGTGAAACTGTGCCAAAGAAATTCAAATTTATGAGTACACAGTCACATTTGCAATTCATAGTCTCAATCCTAAAATCTAGTAAAATATTCCAAGGTGAAGTTGTCGTCTCTCAAGCAAACAACTCTCCAGGTTTTAAAAACACAAGTTATAAATCAAATCTTCTTCAAATCTTTCTTTTCCAAGAGTCTGTACTGTGAAAATTAAGATATTTTCAACAGAATTGTTAATTGTATCACGTAAAGCAGTTAGCACCGACTTATTCTTGTAACAACTATGAAGTAAAATCACTTGTATACAGAAACTGTAATAACAGAGCACAAATATAGGATTTGTAATTTGTAGATGTATAGCGTGATAAAAGTAATTGTAAGTAGGAAAGGCCGGTACCTACGTCTGTCGATGAAATCAATGTCACGGAAAGGACAGAAGAGATTCCTACGTTGAATGAAAGTAAATAAGTTATAAACCGGCACTTTCACTTTCCGTCAGAAAATGTTAGGATTATTTATGTGTATTTATGTGTTGGCTATTCCTATGATTTACTAGTAGTGACTGATGTAATGTTATAGCTAATGGGAGTCGTAGTGATCTTTTAAAAACTAAATTTTTGCAGAGGATGAGTATAAAGAGGTAGAGTGTTATGGATGTTTGGTTGTGTTGGTGCTATACCAAAGCGTGTGTATTTTCTTTCGAGTAACTTTGTGTATTGTAGTTAGGTAGTGAGCTGGTTGCATTCACGTTCAGGTTGTAAGAAGGCGAAGATGCAAGCCAGAGGAGTCTCGAGCAGAGTCAAGTCAGAGCACACTACATTCAACTGCCTCCAAGAATATTATCCATGAAAGACGGCAAAAAATAATAACACTGACTGACTGCAGTAGTAGTGAGTAGTGGGAAACAGTGCATTGCTTACTTACCTACTACTACTTGAAAGAGAAGAGAGAGATATACATACAGAAAACTAGAAGACTCCTGCCAAAGAATAAAGAGACACACACAAAACACATAGGTACGAACATATAGAGACTACTACTATAGTAGTAGATAAGTACGCAAATAGAGATACACGCTTTAGTATATACAACAATAGTAGATATCTGCATGCAGAATGCAGAATAGATACTGTTCCCAGTTCTAGACAGCGACTACTATGTAATAATATAGGTACATAGAGGAATGACGAACAGAATTCACATTCACATAGCTAGGCGGGTGGCTTCCTAATGTAATGCTTAGATTCTATGGCTTTTAGTATGTACAAGTCAAGTTTAGCTATGAATATATAGATCGTAGCCAAAACCAAGGAGTTACATTCATATATTCAATTCTACTATCTCTTTCAATGTATTCTCATCTCTAATAGATATTTTACATTGCCAGCTACATGTAGTATCGCCTATATTATTATATATATCTGTACACGACGAGTATTATGTATGTATGTGTGTGTAATGTATGCAACTCTTTTTCTCGGATCTAAAGTCAGTGAGCTAACCGTAGGGATGTAATATTATTGTACATGAATGTAGTATCTGTAGGTATGTAGGTATATGTAACTCACAACAGAGATCCACTTATACAAATACAAGACAGATAGAAAACAAGTGAGAAGAGTCTGGAGAGGAGAGAAGAAGAAGTAGTAGCTTCTTACTCACAACGCAACGGAGACTTCCTTTGCTTTGACTTGCACTTCTTGGAGCTAAGAAAGCAAGAAGCACAAATAAGGGGGAAACGACTACAGACACATAGTGCAGCATAAAACAGGGATCGACATCATCCTTCTTACGTCTTCCACTTCTCAAAGATAGAAACAACCAAAGCAACTATTCCTGTCTTACACATACACACAACTACAACACACTCTTATTCTCTATTCACGCAATCTTATGCGATGTGATGATGATGCTCTTCGACTTGCATTTTCTAATACTAGCACCATACAACATTAACTCACATCTATCTCTGTGCAGTTCACAGTTGAGACGAAACCGAATCATATACCTACATACAACAACTAGTTAGCAATATCCAATATTAGTTGACTTACTGACGAGACTCAAACGTCTTACAAGGAAGTTTACTAACGATGAACACTGAAGAACACTATGTCCCATTTCGATATGGACCATACACATCCAACTAGCTTCTACCTTTACACTTTTAAGCTACTCTCTACTTCTCTTGTTACCACGTATTTATAAACAATATACTTATGTAATGTACTTTAACTATAACATTGACACAAAATAACCTCCTTATGTGTGTGCTTCAAAATTTACTCACATTTTACCAACATTTTATTTCTACCACCTTATCATGTGACTATAAATGCATTTTGTATGACAAGGTACAAGACATTGCAAAACATACATAATATACCAATAATATACCTAGCTTTTGAGTAGACATACATAATAAATTATTATGTATTGTTTTAAATACCTAGATGTGGCTGACAAAAAAAGGCCTACAACCAATCATTTACTTTTCGATAAAACAACATCACCTACTGGCATTTTTAAAAATTGAATTATTTATTCAAGTTATATATTTAAGTGTGGCTTGTTGATGACAAATGACAGTATCTTTATCAATATTATTGCTTTTATTGGGTTGAGTGCTAATTGCGTTACAGCTTGCTGCGCAAAAACTGAAATGCAACAGATACGTATTCAAATGACTTTAAACGAGTCAGGTTAGTCAGGTATTTGAATAGCCAATCCACTTACTCTTTGATGCAGTATGTAAAAAACATTGCCAGCTTTGTGCCAAGTCAATTCTCACTATTCGTCAATTTCCTTCACATACATCAATACTCAATATAAATATGAGATGCACGCTACCTTTGCATAACTCGAAATGAAATAAAAATAGAGTTGCATTGGAAATTGCGGATCGATTCTCAAGCGCATACATTCCGCGAAATGTTCTAGTGCCAAAGCCATTTATGCATTCAAAATAAAAGTCAATCAAACTAGCAAACAACGAAAGTGTTTTTCTAGGTGGTGGAACCTTACGTTTTTTTGAGCTTCTCGCACTATATTCCCTTACTCTGTCCAATGCGTGTAGATTTATATTGAGAAATAAGGCTTCTACTTATTCTTCTATTGCTCAAGTAGCAATTTATCCCGGGTTTCTATAATTCGTTCCTTAGGCTTCTAGTTGAAGGCGGATAGAAAGCAGGTTGAAGAGTTTTGTGGGAGTGCGACCAAAGAAAATCCCGCAGAGACCCTCAAAGGAAACTTAAGTTATCGGGCATTGGTAGTAAAGCGGATTGGAAAGGACTAGGTTCTACTTATCCGAAATGCACTGCTTGTTCTGCTAATAGTAGTTAGTTTCGTTGCACGATCGTCGTGAATGCATTGCTCTACCAGTATACAGATATATGCATATAAGGAAGATAGTTTCTTATAGTTAAGTACCTACGTCGAAAGAAATACAAATTCACAGGAAGAAAAGAATACTCTCGTTGAAGATACATAAATACATTGTAGGATGGGAGTGAAAGAAAAAGCGTGGCGGGGATGCCGGGTCGCTTTCTTTTCTCTCTCTCTCTCTCTCTCTCTCTATCCAAAAGGAAGATACTCTCCCCCATAAACATTGTAACACACCAGAAAATAGTAAAGTACATCGTAATATGTATGAGTGGAGAAGATCAGACAATAGAATCTATAAGAGTATATGTAGGACACTTGAGATTGTTTGTCTCTCCTCCTCACAGACGAATACTGCAATAGAGATTCACCATTCCATTATTGCATTGCACTGCCTTGCATTCAAACCTTTCCCTATGATTCAGTTAACTTTCTGCTTTGCTTTAGCTCTCGAATATAATGGCACATACATAAGTAGGTACATATAATATATATCTATATGTACAATTGTATTTACAGCGAGAGAATAGTTTTGTATAGGAAATACACACACTCCGAAATTCGGTTTGAGTTCGGCTGTTGACTTGACTTCCCCTTTTCTATTTGTCCCCTTCTTCTCCTTCCAATGCCTACAGAATACACTTTTGCTATTGCTAACAAAGTATTAACAGTAGTTGCATATACATAGATGTGTATGCACTGTGTAAATGTGAAAAGCTTTGGTCTGTAGAGTGAATGTCTGAAATAGAAAAAGCTTTTCCCTCAACCTTATACTAGCAAAGAGTCAAAGTTGTAAAAGAAGAGGCGAAATGTTGTTCAGTAGCCACATACAATGTTCTGAATGCACTAAATAAAATCCTCGCGCATCATTGAAAAAGTGTATACGGACAGTACGAGACTTTACGGAATCTAAACAAAAGACCATAGAATAAAGACAGGGAAAGAAACGGCTCAATTCCCCTATAATTACGCTTTCTAGTTCTTGTATCTATTTCAAGTATGCAAAACGATGTTTTTGCTTTGGATAGTCATACTATATAGGTAGGTATGTCTTTATAATGTTCTATTTACTTGTGTTAGAGTATTTAGAATTTAGTTGGCACAGTTTGGCTACTCATTTTGGATTAAACAAATAACTTTTCATAGAGCAGGAATGACATCATGAATTCCGTCACTCAGAAAACATTTAGGCTCTATTTACTCTTGAGAGGGAGAGAGAGAGAAGAGATTAGATTGAGAGTATAAAAATGAGGATAGGAATGAAAATGGAGTCAACAAGGCAGTAAAATGATGGATGCGTGAGTTTAGTGAAGTAGATAGCCGTATATAAAAGGAGAAGAAGGGAAATGCTGTCAATTTTAATGCAGAATGGAAGATCGAGAATGAAATGAAGGAGCTAAGAGCATCCCCGTCCGCCTACAAGTCTCCAGACACCCATTACATAATTCATATCCCTGTTTCCTTCAGTTGGTTTAGCCATTCAGATAAACGCTATTCAAAGGTGAGCTCTGGATCCTCTGCCCTAGCTAACTCTTCTATAGCTAACAATCCGCCGTCAGTATGTTTAGAGTTGAATGCATAACAAGTAGTAGGTAGTATAGTAGTAGGAAGATACTAGAGAGATTGATGCCAGGTTGCTTTACAGGTAGGTAAGCTCCTTGGTTCAAGACGAATGAACAAAGAAAAAAATCAGACATGTCCATTAAGTCATAAAATTGATAGGAATCATTCTCTCTTAGCTCAGCTTAGCTGCATATAAAACACACCTGGAATGGACTGGACTTGAGTCTTGGCCACTAATGGGTTGTGCTATGGAACCGGTAACTCATAATAAACCTTACATCACTTCCACCAACTACAATTCACATTTATATATACCTACTACATTATATATGTAGTCGTTTGCCTAATGTCATTAAAAGGATGCAGTTACAGTGTGTCCATCATTCAAGGGTGGAAACTCTACTATTGGTATTGGGCATCTGTGTAGCTATGCATAAAATTAAGCACCTCAAATACATTTATTATACATGCGTACCTAGGTACCTCTCTTACCATTTAGAATAATAGCTAGCAATGAACAATGAATTTATTCAACTTTTACTAGGCACTGAATGGAATCTATGGCAGATCAAACGAGACAAGGGAAAATTACTACGTACAGACACAAAACATTCTGCACTGACTCTTCTTAAGAAACTCATACATTGATCAACATTAAAATGATCATTATCTCTCACTATATAATCCAGACTGTGTGTTGTGTCTCTAACTACGTTGCAGATTAGTTTGCACAGAGAAAATAATAGCTACCCTACCCTTCTGCCTTAGCATTCAATGTGGAATATTGCGTAAATATTTTA
>JABASI010002279.1:0-20327 GCA_019776505.1 Tomocerus nigrus
CTAAGATGTACGTACTTACTCTACAAAACAAAGTCCTGACACCATTTTCGCACTTATATGGCCACAAAAGTAGAACAAACTATAAAAATCATTTCTGCGGATAATAAACACACATTTATTAATAGCCCACTATCGTGTCCTGATCATAGCTAACCAAATTTTGCTATACCTACATATATTAATAATGTCAACAAAAATTTTGTCTTTTCGATTTTAATGAAATGTCGCAAAGACAAACTAATTGACTACAATTATAATAGAATTAGCTAAATTCTCATGTAACTGAATCATGCAGAATCAGAAGATAATAAAACATTCAAGATGTCATGTAATGTCTGAGATAAAAAAAGTTAGCTATTCCTTTTGTGCATTTAAATGGTATACTTAATTATATTTTCTGTTTCAACTACGAGAGAATACATTTAAATGTGAATATAGTCCGAAAGAAAGGTTCGGTTCGTAGTTGAAGTAATTAATTAAATGTGTGACATAGCATGGGTTCGCAGTGTAGGTACTTATTTTATAATCTGTGTATGTAAATGATATCTGTGCCTAGTTTAAGTAATTGGACATAGAAAGTGTAAGGCGACCCTGCCCATTGAAAAGATACGACATAAGAAAAATAGAAGAAGGTTGAAATAGTAAGTTAATTTAATTAGAATTTTGCTTTGAGCAGTCATAGATGGAAACGGAGACTATAGTGAATAATATTAATTTCACGCTTGTTTCACATATATTTAAATGATGTAGGATAATATAGAAATGCATGTATCTTGTCAGGCCTGTCTGCTACTCTTGTAGAATTTAGTCGAGTTGACTATATTCAATTTCATCCGCAGAATAGAAAACGAGCTTGTGAATCCAAGGAACTCACATCTATAAGCAAGTTACATTTATTATGCTTTTTATTTGAGCTTTTGTAAACATAGCATTTATCAGGTTATATCCTCTATCTGTAAAGTATATAAATATAATATGTATAATGCATTTATGAGTGCTTGTAGATTTGTTTGTGCATATTTTAGCACTGAAGAGAGTCGCCATCAAATACCACGACAAATATTACAAGTACAACTCCCTTCTCATGTACATAAATCCGTCTGGGAAGTTTCCAAAAAACATTTGTCAGTATTCTAATGAGTTATGACCTATAAGAGGGTCCTACATTCTGTGCCTTTAGCTGCTACATTATTAGCCTGGCTATACATTGCCTTAAAGGATAAAAATGCACACACTACTTACATTGATTTACCTTACTTGACACTAAATTGCTTGCATGCAGTGTCAGCCATCCCTACTACATAATAATGTACGCATTATACTAATGATCTAAAATCCTTAGCAAGCTTCTTTTTCCGTGCCCACACATTGCTACTTGACAAAAACGTAAATCTTATCCTTGAATGAAAAATATCTGCATTTTGTCAAGAAATTAATGAAAATTTTATTGTATATTTTACGCTACGATGGTCACTTTCAAGGATCAGAGCTCAATGGTTCATGGATAGGAGTCCTAATTCTCAAAATCTTCGTAGAAAACACAACTAAATAAGTAATGCTCTATACTTATCATCGGTAATAGCTTAGCTTTTGCTCATACACATCTATTTCCTTCATAATAAATTGCCGACTGGTTTGACCCTAGTAAATCTACTGAAATTAGTTCTTCGTAAAATTCTTCCGTTGGAAGAATGTGCCATACTTGAAGTTATTATGAAGGTACCTGGCATTGTTATTACTTAACACATAATAATAAGCAAGGAAAGCGAAAAGGGAAAAAACAGATTTGCAATTAGGGCTCATTGTTTCCCGTCTCCTTATTTGGCCACAGATGCCATATTAACATTGTGATAATCACAATGTATTACACATTTGTCAGCGTCTCACCCATGCGGGTGTCAAATGGATCTTTAATGATGATGATGCGTAACATTAAATTACTTTACCCAATCAGCTTAAGGAAAGTGAAGACAGCGTGGGGACCACAAGGCAAGGAATCTTATTTTCTTACTGAAATTAACGGCAGTCAAATATTAACACGTAATTTTATTACAGACAATTAGCTACACAACATCAAGTTAATACATTGGAGGAAATTCATAATAAGGAACCTAAATTAATAGAAATAATCTTTTATGGGTTCTTTAGATTTCTGTATCGTTTCTGCAAATCCATTTTTCCATGTACTGCAGGGATTCTTCCAGGGGAAATCCGTTTTTCCATGCGTCGCAGCGATTTCTCCTGGGAAAGGCTATTTTTCATGGAATGAAGCGATGTATTCGACTTTTTGATTCGCTATCAAGGATCCTGACAAACCGGAAGTCAGTTTGGTCAGGAATCGAGAGGAATTTTGAGCAGAAATCGTGAGGAATTTCTGATATTAAAAAGATTAATAAATAGGGAAACGATGAAATGAATAACATTTGGATGGTAGATTATATTGACATTGATTTTTCTGTACCTAGTGAATTTTATTTGTTTCAGTATTCTATATTAGATCATTTGTCTATATTGATCAATCAATTCCTTAAGAACGCTAACCTAAGTAAAAGTTATTGCGATTGCGACCATGACGTGTAAGTTATGATATTACGTACTTCTTTCTCGTTCCATTTTATTATTGTGCATTATTTTCCATGATCTGTTTCATTTGGTAAATGTTAATTGTTACTTATTTTGAATGTTTGACTGGAAAATATTTTGCAAGGACTTGTTGAAAACGCTAGGAGGGTAGTAAACAAATCTGGCTCGCTTATTGTGGTATTTGATATGGGTAATTTGGGATAATCCAAACTTCTTTCCTGTGAGGATAGCACCGATGATAACAGGACAGTGCAGTTGTGCAGTGGCTTCAGCAAGCCAGTGTTTATGCAACTCTCATGCATTCGTAGAGCTTAAGAATCTTAAACAAACAAAACAAAGCACATAATAATTACCTGTAGGTTCATGTGAACTACATCCAAGACAATCATCTTATAAGACAATGCAATATTGAATGTTTGGAATTGTGATTACCATTTGCCTACTAATAAATTGCACGTGGACTGAGTTAAAAGTTGTGTGTGGGTATTTTCCTTATTGATTCATTGAAAACAACTTTTCTGAGTCAAGCAGAATAGAACTCGGTCCCTTTACTCTAATTGACATAGCTAATAAAGAATAGCACATGTGTTTCTAAGAATCATCCCACGCGAGCATGAAATATTTGTCTGACGAATGTTTTCGGCTAAACTAAAAAAGTGTACCGCCTGCGATTAGCAAATCTGTAGTAAATAATTGCTCTAAATTGTATTTCTCTGGCTTTGTGTGTATGTAAAATAATTAGTAGTGCTACATTAGGAAAAAATATTGTTTATTACAATCTTTAGCGTGTATTAGCTAATTATAATCATGTGTTGCCTCTATAACATGTTTCAAACGTTAATTTTATAACTGCTCGTTAGAAATTAGTGGAAATGTAAACTCTAGACTCATTTACATTATAGGAACATGAATAGAGTAAATAACATAATTTGTCTGGGTATTTGCCAGGTAATAATAATAGTACAGTTTGCCGATGGTATAATTTCTTAGTTGAGTTGTTTCGCTTTTCTTTGTGTTTCTTTTTATCAGTTGAGGTTAGGTAAGTGCTATTGGAAATATGAAATATAGCGTGAGCGAGTATTCTGGTGGCTGAGTTCGTGTCTTTTGATGATGATTTAGTAGTTGTGCATAATAAAAGTGATGAATTGCTGACAGGTTGTATATGAAGGCTTGTTGTATCAATATTATTATACTTACTACTGTTTGAATCATACAAGATCCACTTGTATATACTCTACTTTAGTATTATACCTCCTTATTGCATTGTAAGAACAAACTTGTAAATAAACATCGCATGCAAATTAGCGTTTTTGCTTGACTTGGCTTTGAGAACTGCATATCTATCTGTATCAACGGCAATAAATAAAGATAATAATATCTGTTATATTGTATAGGTATATGTATGTATACATCTAGGGATGTTCGTTCTGAAAATAATGTAGTGTGATGTCAAATTAAACTGGATGCTTAGCAGATATGGAAAACATGCACTAGACTAGACAAGTAGACTAATATTTATTGTTAAAATTCATAATTGTTTTATTTTATTATGTCAGGTCAGGACAGGGCAACAGTAAAATTAATTGAGCATGTTTTGATATTGTTACAACAAATCATAGTTAAAGCCTTACAAGTCATTCTGACGTATTTAGCTTTATTCTAATGGTATTATTATTATAACCATTTCTAGTTTCGAATTGCGAGCACGTAGGATGTACTCATTTTCAATCCTCTCCTCCATCGAAATTATATCTATATTTAGGGCAGATCATATATTTATAAGTCATCACTATATGGTGAATTATCAATCAAGTCAAATTTCGCAAGTGGAAGTGAACTAGAAATTTTTATAACATTAAACAGGATTTTCTATGAAGAAAATCATTTCACTCTTCCGGTTACCTTCATCTGTTCTCATTCAATGAAAATCATCTGAAATATCAAAACTTACACTTCATGGTCTCAATAATTTTTTCTAGGATTCATCTGCCTATTCTTTTGTTATAATAGAAAACGTACATCAAACTCGTTTTCAAAAGTTAAAGTTTAAAATGACATATTTACTTCTCATGAATCTAATTTTCGAATATGATATCAAATAAAATTCACTAGGCACAGAAGATTCAATGACAATATACTCTACCACCAAAATGCATCTATTTCATCGTTTTCCTGATTATTGACCTTTGGAAAAATCCTTTACAGTCGTTTCCTAAAGACATTGATTTGTGCATTGATTTGTGGATCATGAAATCCGGACTTGAGTGAGCACGTTCCGGTAATGGATTTAGGGAACACAAGTTTTTCTGACTATAAAAGCTGAAATTTTGCTACAATTTCTTCAGACTACTTCATTCAACTGGTTAATGTAGAAAAACATAAGACAGTAAATAAATTATTGTAGCACTAATATTTATTTATTTATCATTGAAATATTTAACTAAATACTTGCCAAAGCCCGATATTTTTACTTAATAGTTCCAAATTTTAAAATGGTCAAGACTGAAATGATAGTTACTACAACACTTTCGATTTACATTCTGTATTTCTTAAGTGGAACTTCAGGAGTTCCTACTACTGCTGATAAAAACGGTACGTACGCAACTTATTCCCCGAATGAATCTATTGAAGATTTGGACGAACTTGAACACGATGTCCATAATTCTACGTATCCGAATTCGAATGAGTCTGTAGAAGATAATGAATCCTCTGTCACATCAGGTCAATCTACGGATGACTTCGATATCGACATTCATTCTACGAACAGTCCTGTCCAAGACCACGCAGAAGGATTTCAAGGTATCCAAATAATATTCTCGAAAAAAACATACACTTTTCCTACATTATAATTACTAGTCTATAAGTCAAATATTTTGAGTATAAAAATGCATTCGATATCACGATTGCATGATTATTAAAAATGACTATAGCGTAGATAGTATATCACTTTATAAATATAGGAAAATGAAAATAATACTTTTATCAGATACATAATAGATGTAGGAGTCTATGCCTATTTTTGGTTCACAACAATAAAGTATAAAATTTTATTTATGATTTCATTTCCAGGCTCAACAATGCCAGTAAACGAAAGTAAAAGATATCTCGTTGTCGATGACATGATAATCAAGAAAGATGGCGAGAGAGCTGGAGTTGTCAATCTTGTATGGCCGGGTGGGATGGTCCCTTACGTGTTTCATATTTCCATTGGTCTGTCTCCCACAGATATAAAAATACTAAATCTTATACCGATGTGCTTAATTGCATCATTTTACCTATTATATTCAATTAGGTCCACAACAAAGAGTGCAAATAGGTCAAGCCATGACTGATATTTCAGCGGCTACCTGTGTGCAATTTCGTCCTGCCAGAAATGATGACACTTACTCTTTAATGTATCAAAGTGACCCAAGAAGCCAGGGCTGCTCATCTTATGTTGGATGGCAAAATAAAAAACAACAAGTAGATTTGTTTTTCAAGTTTGCACAATTTTTAGCTCAAAATATACAATTATTTTTGAATAATGTTTATTTTTTCGAAATTATTTTATAGCCTATTCAATTAGCTGCAGTTTGCTCTCACGGAAATATTGTACACGAAATAATCCATGCATTAGGCTTTTACCATGAACAAACAAGAAACGATCGAGATGAATATGTCAGAATTAATTTCGAAAACATACAACCAGGTATTATATATCAAGATTTATCTTTAATTATTATAGCAAAGGAAAGCAGATCAACTATTTATTTCGAATTTGGTTACGCAATTGTACTATGACTTTCAATTCATTTACAGGGTATGAGAACAATTTCATGAAAGACAAGGATATGGCTTCAAGTGATACTGAGTACCACAATGTTCCTTACAATTACGACAGTATCATGCACTACGGAAAAGTTTTCTTTTCTAAAAACAACCAGCCGACAATAGACGTTTTGGTAACTAAAAATATTCAGTGATGACAATTCTCATTTAATTCATGGTCACTTAAATATTTTTCGTGTGTTTCCAACTAGAACCATACAAGTGCCCTGGGAAAAGGAGAAAATATTGGACAAAGAAATGGAATGAGTTATGGAGATGTGACTATGATTAATGCAAAATATAACTGCCAAATGCCAACTGGAAATCCAATTGAACAAGATATGACCAGCACTGCTGAACCTGATCCAAATGCCGGTGAGGCCACAACTCCCAGTGCTGCTGTTACAACTACAAAACCTAATAATCCTATGTGCCCCTACAATCCAACTCTTCCAGGATGCCGAGTTCGTTAAAATTATTCAAATAAATTACTTAGATTTTGACAAATTCTTCTACAATTTGAAATAGCTCAACAGATTACTGCTATTTATTTTAGGAACATTTTAATCAAAGATGTGATAATTTATGAACATTATAATATTACTGATATGTAAAGTGAGGGTATTTATTGTGACATTAAAGATTTGATTTTCTAAAGAGGTTTCAGAAATCAACGGTAATTATTTCATCCTCATATTTATTCAGTCTGAGGTCTCTTTTCAATCCATTCCTTGACTTGTGGAATAGCATAAACTGACTTGATGAGGTTTTCCAAAGCAGGGAACCCACTGGTTAAATCAATCTTAGAGCGAGTGCTAACCAAAGTGACATATTGGGCAAACACTAAATCTGTCCATGTCACATTAGCACCAACCAACCATTTTCCGCCATTTTCTTCAACGATACTGTTGAGCTTACCCATGAATTTAGGAACGGACACTTCCTTCAGCTTCTTAAAAATTTCTTGCTTCTTCCCTTCATCTTGTTCTTGCATCAAAGCACGCCACTCTACAAACGCATAACATAATTCCATATTATACCAAAACTAAGTCTTATGTAATTATATTATTGCAAGTTTGAAAAGCGTTTCTAGAATTTCCTCTTGAATGTAAAATGCATTACCTTGTCCGAAATCCCTGAGAGAATCGACAATTTCATCACATTTTGCTGCCTCAAAATCATCCGCTCCAGCTAAATTGAATTTTCTTGCAAGAAAACGGCCTATTGCTGCCGACTGAGATAATTTCTTGCCATTAAATTCCAAAAGCGGCATTTGGCCCCACGGCAGTGCTAAAATGAGTTTTAATGTTATAGTTTATAGCTGATTTCCTCCGGAATATTCTGTAATAATCTCAATTCTGTAGCTTACAACAAAATAATTCAATAATGACTTACTTTCTTTTATTTCCGGTGGCAAAACTGGATAAGTAGTGTCATCCTTAGGAATACGGTTGTCCTCGTATGGTACTCCAGCTATGGCGAACATGTATCGAATGGGCTCGGCTAACCCAGTTATGTTGTAGTAAGTCAATTTGTATTCAGTCATTCTACAAAAATAACACATTAAAATAACATGTTGAAGAATCATGCATAATTGCATAGCATCCTGAATGCATCCTTATTATTATTGTCGAAATTAAAAATTAGTGATACTTACTTTAGATTTTTCGTTAGTAGCTGCTGATATTTTCCAGACAGAAATTCCTGTAGCACTGTATTCGGTGAGAATTAGAATGGATGTGTGTCCTGACAGACAGAAACTAACCAGAGAACAAGCAATTATATTAAGTTGTGGCGAGGAAGCCACTTTTCTCTCTTTTATTTGTACAAAAGGAGGAGGGTAGCCAACGTGGAGTTTTCTATCACTCGCAGAGCTGTCAAGCTTAAATATTAACTATTATTATGGTTACATTTTATACAGAGAAACCTTGATGTTTTATATAGTTTGTATTCTGAGATCGATGATAATAGGAATAGATAGAAGCATGGAATTGAAAGCTACAGAGTTAAGCGTAATTGCAGCCTTGAAAAAAATTCAAGGTCTCCCCGTTGAGTGTTGAATGCCCTGAAAAAGCCATGACTGTTAGTTTCAGCAGCCACATGCAGCTCTTGACTCATCTTTCCTTCAACCACTCTCAAAACAATTTTCGATATGCATTTAAATTATCGAACAGAAATATGGAATATAAAGTAAACACAATGTACTGTTCATTAAATACATACATTATACACCTACGATTAAGTAGATACAAAATTGCTGTAGAATTAAGCCTTGACTTTTCTGCGTCCACAACAAAGTTAATTACAAAAGGTTTGCCAAACCACGAGAAAGGTAATAAAAGCGATGCATTTTCTATTACCCTTTTACACAGAACAAAATAAATTGTTATCCTTTGGTTGTTACACGTTGCGTCGGTGTTATCATATAATGAGTTTAAAATTACAGATCACCTACCTAATATCGTTACACAGCCTCAAGCGTCATAGGTAGTCATATGCTAATACGATACTAATGTTATTACAGATAATAAGGTAGCCACCAACAGCAACTCCAGGATGGATGAATCATGGTTTTTTTCACCTGACATAATTGCATCAGAATAATGATGAATGCAAAATGCAACAATGTGATCGTCCACAAATTCATTCCAGAGGAAGAATCTAGAAGGAGATAGGTAGACAGAATGATAACTAAGTATGAATGCCATTACTTTGGAAGTACATGCTTTCGATAAAAACTTATCGTTAGACAGCACTAAAATGTATTACAGGCGTTGTTGGTGATTTCATGAATCACTACCCACCAAAAATTGTCGCATGCATTCGCAAGCTCCTGCTCAAATTACCAAAACCAGCATCCTCACTAGAATATTCCCGAAGGTAAATGTTTGACTTTCGCTAAAATCTAAGTAGCAGAAAATAGATAAGACATGACGGGATATCATAATGGCCTAATATGCACAGTTCAGTTTTGGTGAGGGCTCCAGTCCGCCTATCACAGTGTATAGAGGTTATTTGGCGAGAAAGCAAAATTGTCTTGTATTTTAACCGAAAATAAATCAAGCATATAATATTGATTTCAATTTATTTATTAAATAACAAAGCCAGCAGAATAATTAAGAACTTTGTTAAAAAGTTTAATGTTGATATAAATTGATAGATGTATTTGTCTGCTACTCTTCTTTGGGTTAAGTTGGTTCAATTTTAAAATGCCATTGCAGTGAAAGCTCATTCTGCTTCTGGGTTCTGAATATGTTTGACTTTTACGTGTATGGTTGCTGAAGGAAAATTTCAGTGTAATTTTTCTACGGTTGATTGCAATGTAAGCATTAAGTATGCAAGTTGTGTGCATTCTGCACACCATAGATCTATAAACAAAATAGTTGGCTTGTATTATTAGGTTGTTACAACGTAACAGCATTTGCATATAAATTGTGCATTATCTACTAGGAACCTATACCATCACAATTGAGTAGTGCATATCCTGACAGGTTCGTAGCATGAATTTAAAAAGCCAGATCTTAGTTGTATTTTGTATTCTTATGCATAGTACGCTACGCGTGTATCTTTCCAAAATAAGGATCATCATAGCATTTTATATGATTACAGATAATATAATATGCATGATACACAAAAATATATTCTACTATACATAGGCAATGCATATTCATTTCCTGCTCTATAAGTTGAATATTAAGGCAAATGTTATTAGTAACAAGAACTTCTTCGTGGAAGTCCAATTATATCATGCCCTGAAAAAAGGTCCACATTTTAAATGAAAACAGTAGTAATTGTAAAAGTAAAGTAGGCAATTATTAATACAAATTCAAAAGAAAATTACTTCAAACACATTCTTTGAGTACAGCTTGTACATTTAATACAAATTATATCAAAAATGGTGAAATGATGGTGGTAGACGAAAAATTATTAACACTACTGGTAAATTCTCTTGTAAGTGAATAGCGGGAGGGGTAATAAAATGTCATAAGGGTTCAATTACTATTATAAGTGATGATTGGCCAAATAAATAGTAAAATGGATGAAATTTTAAGTAAATTCTTTTATTCACTCGCATATCTTGCAACTACACGGGATTGACAATAATACATTGATTGCTTGCATTGCATTGCACTGAGCATGAAACACACTGTATATTATAGTGTACATTATTTGTTAGCACTTAAAGAGAGTTATTCTGATGTGATGATTACCTCTTGTGTAACATATGATTTGCATATAGATGTGAATTGTACATTTGCATAATACAATATTTCGTATGGATGTATGAATTTGTCCAGTGTGGATTGTGGATGTAAATATTATCAGTACATGCATGCATGGTATAGTAATAAGTGATTAAAACGAAAGTAGCTGGAGAAATACCCGTGGGAATATGACATTGACGTGGAAAATACAAGTGCTCACATATTTACAATAATAATCTACCCTGGATTTGCAGACTTTTATAGACATTGCTACTGATAGGTACGTTATGTTGTAGTATCTACTAATGGTATGGTTTTAAAATTCGTACTGTAAAGTTTTATTATTTTTTCCGATTGTTTTGGTGAGGATTGGTGGAAACGCAATAATAATAGTTTAGTTAGATACCTTTGGAGATTCATTCTAGATTTCACACTTTGTCTAATAGATCGACTAACCATGCAAATCTTATTGAATATCATTCGAGACATAAAGTTACAATTATCAGTTACTTTTGAGATCACACTAGGATATTTGATTGTGTACACGTTGACTGTGAAGCACTATATTTTGACTAGCATCCTAAAATTGTAAAGCAGGGTACCTATATTATTTCAATTATGACTTGGATTGGAGTTCTATATTTACATCGTAAGTGAGTAATACGGGTTTCAGATCTATCAGTTAGAATCATATCAGACTTGACAATTTGCTTTCACATCCTTTGGCTAATAGGCTGCTTTTATTTCATTATTATTCTGTACTTATCATGTATATTCTTTATAGTATAGTGTTATTATGCATTGCTTATGGGGTTGCTTTTTTGGAATGAATAATTCCGAATGATTATCTTTACTTGCATTTTTGATGGAGTAGCTTTTTGATGGAGTATTACATTGGTGTATTTGGACGCTTGTCCACCCACTCTTTAATCTGTGGAAGTTCGAAAACGGATGCCTTCAACTGCTTCAGATTTGGGTAGTCATCCAGGATTTTCGGCTCGACGGTTGCCTCGAAAGCCTCGAAGTAATGAGCGAAAAGAAGATCGGCCCAAGTGACACTGGAGCCAACGAGGAAATTTCCTCCGTTTGCTTCCTGAATACTATTAAATTTTTTGAAGTATTTCTTGACGTGAACATTTAGAAGAGCTTTCTTTAACTCTGCTTTCTTTTCTTCATCTTTCTCCAGGAAATACTTTTTCCATTCTAAATCATCCCAAAAAATAACTCAACAAGTTATGTAAATCCAATTTCATATTCATTCAGATCCATTCAGATCTGTGAAAAAGTTTAGTGGTAACTTTTACAACTTTTTTTGAACCTACCCTGCCGAAGATCCCCCATGGCATCCACAAGCTCGTCACATCGGGCAGCTTCAAATTCATCTGCTCCTGCTAGATTGAATTTATGTGCCAAGAAACGAGCGATAGCTCCGGACTGTGCCAGCCTTTTGTCCCCCATGTCCAAAACAGGTAGCTGACCCCATGGGTAGTCTGCATAATTAATACATAAAAGTCAACAGTTGCACATATTATCAATAATTTCGCACAAAAAATGTTTATTTAAGCAAAAATCGATTTAATATCATGCGTAGACAAATGTGCACCTGTTATCAACGCTATCAATAGCATTTATAGTCCACCTACACAAATGCCTGTCAAACTCACTTTTATTTCCCACAAACAAACCAAAGAAAACTTCTTGCCCATTATTCTCACTAGATTCAGAAACTGTTTTCCCCATAGAAAGCATATAGCAATTATTTAGCGTTTGCCAAAGAGCCATTACCTTTCGAAATAAGACAGATTGCAATACACACGCTAATCTTTCTACTAAAACTACAAACTACTGAAGAATTAAAGTATCTAGCTACGTAAGGAAACTTTTATGCTGATTAGATTGAGATATAATCAGTTTAAAACAAATAACTACTAGCTATATAGAGCTGAATATACTTTTGGAAATGGATATTGTTACTTTTTTGTATGTTTATGCATAGTGGCCGCGAGTTTTCATTTTCTCATTTGAACAAAACAGTTCCGTAGTCACTTACTGTCATTCCTCATTCTTTTTACAGTGTCAGTCAGTCAATTCATGTGAAGGAACGTTTGTTTGCTTATTGTAAGATATACTACAGCCATTATCAATATAGCGCATTGAAGAAAAAAGTGTTTTATAAATGAAGCACTTCAAACGCAAAGCAACAAAAAAGTTTTTCGGATGTAAAGAAAAGGTAGTCGAGCAGAGAGGAGTATAGCACGACAGGAGCTATAGGAGCTCCGAGAACGAGTATTTAACTGACGTTTTACATCCTGCACAACTTTGCCATAAAAATGCTCTCTATGTAACACTAGAATAGAGATTGTAACAAAACAACTGATCGTGTGAGTTCTTTCGTGATAGAGCGCCCTATAAAGTAACAGAATCGGAAACCATTTCAGATACTCGATCAATGTCGAAACATCCCAAAATAAATGGTATGTTTAACCTTCAAAATTTCCTCGCCTATGGAGAGCAACATGCAAACTGTCGATCACCATTAACCAACTACAGCAACTGTACTAGCGCCTAATTCAATAACCAACCAAAGGAAGTTTTCAGAGCAGAGAGATGTCACAAAATTGTGTGAATGACTACTGCTTACTCTTCTACATATTATTATACTTGTGCTGCTCCGTTACTTCCAAATTGCAATTTAACATTCAGCCACTTAATAATGGAAGGAATACAGGGGCAAAGCAAAGCCAAGTCAATAATGTCATTCAAGAAGAAGTACAGTAGAAACGAAAGGAGCAGATGTGTAAATAATTTCTGAGACAGCCCGATGCATTTACTCCATGTGTCCAATTTAGAATTTTCAGAACATCATTTATATTCCCATTCTTAGTCTCAGTCTCCTAAGTTCTTAGCTATAATTAATTAACGATTCTAATGTTTGGCATACATTCTTTAACGTAATACCTTCTAAAGGATATTTTAGCATGATAAGCTTCAAAAATACGTTAAACTCCCCTAGTATCCTATATCTCGACTATCTTTGAATATTTAATAGTCATATTAATTATTAAATCATATATTGACCCAAAGATATACATTGTATGATGAGGACAAGGACAAGGGCAACTTGTGTAAAGTTACTTATTGATAATGCAAGCCATTTTAGCATAATAACTCTTTAATTAATTCAGAGTAGGCAAGTAAAGCCGTGTAGTTTGAGGAAGCAAGAAATTATTTACAGCGAAACAGCGAAAGCACTTTTAACTACTTTGCTCAATAGCATGCAGCCGTAACTGTATAAATAGATAGAAAATAGCTTTAGCACGTACCATCCTTCAAACTTGGCCATAGCTCTCTTTCAACCCGAATGTCCTGGTAGGGAACACCCGCCATTGCGAAAATGAAACGAATAGGTTCCGCAAGAGCTGTTAAATAAAATTCAGTAATATTAGACAGACTTCCTAAGGTTTCCTTTATACAATGGCACATATAGTCAACGTAAGTAAACACATCAGATTTAATTTACTGATAAATCGTCACGCATGAGTCCCTCTTTACTTGACTTACTTACACAAGATATTATGTTACCTATAATATATGTAAGCAGATATTATGTTACCTATAATATATGTAAGCAGATATTATGGATATTTTGCCTGTCAGTTGTGTACGTCACATCCACATAACATTTGTACCATTAAAGGCTCTTTTATAGTCCCAAGTCAATTTTCCAGCTATTTAATGACGTAATTAACCTTGTATAATGGCCAATAAATGGAATACACGCCATATTTCATATGGAGAATGAAACGACATTGTCGCTTCATATTACCAACTACCATGCATGCATTTATGAACCTCAGGTCACATCCGTTACTCGATCAAACACATCTTAAAGATGTGATACACCATACACCAGTACAGCATAAACAAGTACAAACTACATACATACGTGCAAGTAGGAAAAGGAAAAAATCTTACCCTTGACATTGAAATATGTAAGTTTGTATTCCATAGTGAACGTTTAAATCGGCAGTCACCTGAAATTAAATGATCATATAAATAGTTAATGAAAAGAAACATTTGCTTGTAGTATTCCTCACATTTGTACACTACTGGGAACAAAATATCCTCTTGTGAGAACATGCATGCACAGAATGCACACTGTGTAAAGTGTACTTGTGTAGTACATAATTTACGGTTTTGTAAAGCATTCTCTAAAATTCCCTGTTTCATTCTAAAATATTTCCGGTTTAGTATTGGATGTGTGCAGAATATTTTAATAATTTACTACTATTTCTAGCTTTTTGCTGAAAACCATTGTGTTTTCTTAAGTATACTCTCCTTTTACATGTATTGGATTTACGCTATCTATAGCAGGACAGTGACTTTGTGTTTACCTATATGATGCCTTCAGAGTGCAAATGACTTAGGTACCTAAGAAATACAGCGATTCATGGGGGTAAGGGGTAATGGTAATACTATATTTTTAAAAACACATACCTGCTACCTACATTAGCCTACATACGTTATGCTGCATGCTTGTGGTAAAGACATTAAAATTTGATTTCTAACTATCATAATATGATACTTTATCCGTAGTCATAAAATATTTTAAGAAAAAATCATACTTATAATTATATGGACTGCCAAATGGATATACATATTATAGGTATGAGGGAGGATGATTACCTTCACAAAATGGGAGGTAATCTTTCTATAGAGCTTATTAGATTTTTACGAGCTGAAAACTTTCATATAAGTAACACTAACAAAAGGTTGTTTCAGGTTTGAAAAGGAATCCCAGGAAATGAAACGATTATAGCAATAGCAAAGCAATCCCAAGTTTTGGATTTCAAAAACGACCATATACAATATACGTACGGCACGGCTAGGGCACAAGGCACGATATGTAATAAATGTACAAAATAGCAGAGGAGCTTCTTTAACAACCTCCGTATGTGAATATGATATATATATCACCTATACTAAGAAATTATATTCAGGTTCCCAACTTTCCACTTTTGTATGTTGTACCGTATTTTTCTTTTCAAAAATTGCACTAGCGTTCTTTGTTAGTTGCGGTTGCGGACGATTAATCCTGAATCGAATTTTCCCGGTTCTCAACTGCAAAGCCGAACAATGGAGAACAAGCGCATCCGGAAAACGACAATGACAATTTAGGAAAATGGTTATTATGAATGCTATTATTTACCGCTACTTATCAGTTCTATCAGCAAACAGAAACTTTGACAACTGAAAGAAAATGGATGAAAATGATAAAATCCACTACTAGTTTATGGTACTCTCTAATCTAAATGCAATAATAGTAATTTTCTGAATAAATGTCTTTTGTCAACATCCAGTGAATGCAATAAAAAGAAAGAAAAACAAAGAGCTTGTATTCAATAGTTGTTAGCTTACCTTTTATTCTCGCAGTTTTGTCGTAATGAAAGTTTTCCGTGTGTGAAGAATTCGAGTCGAGTTGTAATGTAAGATCAAAGATCACTGAGAGAAGTAGTTGTGAAGAAAATTGAAGTTCAATTGGAGATTCTTACAAGTTCAAGTGCGAAAGTGTCGTCGAATGTTTTAGGGAAGTGAGAGAGAAAAGAAGAAACGGGTCTCTGCTCAAGTATTTAATGTTGCGGACTTGTGATGTGTATCGAAGATAGATAGTGTGCGGAGAAAGGCTGATGATGATAACTTGTGTCTGGTGAAACACCAAATAAAACTGGAAAACAAGCGACGGACCGAACCCTAAATATGTAGGCAAGTGGAAAGTGGAGGACGAAGTTATGAAACAGAAAACAGGAGGGAAGAGAAAGCAAGTTCAGTTCAGTACAGTCGCAGTCAGGCTCGCAGAATGCTGAACTCTGTAGACGCCGTCCTCCGATTCAGAACTGGAGAAAGAACTTGAACCGACTGATCCAGATATCTCTTGTATATATAGACACATGTGTGTAGGACACAGAATTTCCTATATTATTCGATATTGTATCAGTGCTACTGGCTACTACTACCACCACTACCGACCGACTACTACTGCTGCTGCTACCACTCTATCTGTCTATGTCCCTTGTTTGTATACCTGCTTAAGAACATAGCTCAAAAATGCTATAGCGTAAAAGAGAGTAGGAGTACCGTAGGAGTTGACTCTCTTAGTAACTTGCTTTTCCTTTCTTCTCTTTCAAAACTCTTTTCCTCCTCTTGTCTTTTCCAATAATATCACTAAAGGTAGAAAAATTCCTGGATTTTCTTTTCAAAACCCATTAGCGACTCATTTTTAGGAAATTAAATCCTGTCCAAGAATAATTTTTCTTACACAATTTTCGTTAATAATCTTAATTATTTAGATCAAATATATAGCAGCCTGATTGTTATTATCTAAAACAATTTTAATAGCCATTCAATCATTATGCATCTTGAAGATGATGTTGCTATAATGGGGTTTTCCGGTGTAATCTGGTTTGTTTGACGATTCATAATTGTGTACAACTCAAGTTCAAAGAGGGAAATGATTATAATTTTCTGTATTGTGGATTAGAATTTGAGGAAAACCAAAAATGATTAAAATGGGGAGCAAATGGGCCATTTGGATTGATGCGGTGACAAAAGGAATGGTGGTCCTAGGGCTAGCGGTTGTAATTTTCCGAAAAACCCTGCAGAGATTGTGATTGTTTAAACCTTGTGTGGCAGACAGTGGCATTGGAGTAGAGTAAAGAGAAAGCTTGGAATGCAATTCCGCTCTCCCAGCTCCTACTATATTGATAAACTGAAATGACTGTTTGTAAATAGCAAGTGTGTTTGCTCTATGTGTATGTGTATGTATAGAATGCATGTAAGGAATACACTTTCGGTCGATCGTGGTTTGGCTTGTGTGACGTGAAAGTGAAGACGTGATGTGACGCGAGCAAAATTGAATGTTCCATAGAAAAGCGACAGTTCATCCTGCAAAAGCAAAACTTCTCTTTCACTAAACTTACGACGATATACATATAAAAACAAAGCACACACATCACTGGTTTCAACATTAAAAGAGCTGAAACAAAAGCAGTTCATAATGATGAACTATAGTAGTATAGGGACATGGGAGATGCAACCACCCCCCGCCATCTTGGATTCTGAATGGTATGAACTTACAGCCATAGGCTGAGGATTACTCATGCACGTGTATGTACCTTAAAGATGGCATACAACTTAACAGCCACCCACGCAAACTTGGACTCTGAATGCTATGCAACTTACAGCCATAGCCTGCGGGCTGCTCGTTCACGTGCATGTACCTTAAATAGAATTCTCCGTAACATTGATGACCTGGCATACGTGCGATGATCCGTGTACCTATCTTGAATGGTCAATTTTCAAATACACTTGACTGTACGTTTTCGTTAAAGTGACAAGATTAGAAGTGAAGTACATGCTGTCCCTTACATTCTTAACGCTTTACCAAGAAAGGTTAATCCATTTAGACTCTCCTGCACAATGCACAGAAATGGATTTTGACGTTAACATGCAGCGACGGTTCTCAAGGCTTTAGCAAGAAAGGTTAATCCTTTCAGACTCTACTTCACAAATACTCAGAATTGGTGTGGAACGTATTGAACCTTTGCTTGAAACTCTCTACTAACTTTTACGTTCAAATCCTTTACATACCTTTTTACGGCATTACAATCAAAAATTTTCCTACTTATAAACGCCAGACAGCATTTGTTATAATCCATACCAACTTTGAATTGCTTCCTGAAATCATCAAGTTCAATTTGCCACTATTCAACAACTAACTTCATAACCATGGATACCTGTCCTTTTTGTGGTGTTACTCTCTGCAGCACATCCGACTTTGGAAAACACTTCCAACAATTTCATCAGTGCGCCAAGTGTTTGAAATTCAAGAAAGAGTGCAAATGTTCTGGTAAGTATAGATTATTTCACTTCTTTACAAACAAAATAATTAATTTTATATCCGGACAACAAATTTAATAAATTGATTTTATTTTACAGTCAAATGTTCAAAGCCAGGATGTCCTAAACAGTTTTCTGCACTTGAAGACATGGAGAATCATTTGCTAGGGGAACATATCTGCTTTGTTTGCGATGGGGACGCCGCGAATTGTACCTGTATGGACACTCTCTTTGAAGAAAGTCAGGAAATAGTGACTTCTGGGAGAAAACGACCAAGGGAAGAAGTGCCAACAACAAGTAAACGTGTCAAAATTGCACCTGAACCAGTTCCTGAACAGCTACTACAACCTGTACCTAACCAACAATCGGAATTTATGCCAGAACCACCCATTCAACATGGAATTGAGCTAGTTGAAAACATTGCGGACGCTGATGGTATTGGAGAAGGATCAAATCCGGACACTGTGACTGTAAGTCTGTTAAGATCTAAAAAATGTGAAACTTGTGACATTCTCTTTCCAAGTACTTATAGTCTTCAGATTCATTTAATTACTGTTCATCCTGAATTTTATGACGATGTAGACATTCCTCAATCAGGTATGGGGATAGAGCAACTTGACATAAGTTTAAAACAGAATGCATTTGATATTTACCATGGGTTTGAGTGTAATTTAGATCATTTAGATGTCAAAGACATTCGTGAAATTTTTCACAGTTTAAGAAAGCAAATTTTAGCATTGTTCAATCAATATCTAAAAGATTGGAATACTTTTAAATTCCATTTCGACATAGAAGTTGGATTTAGTAAAAAGCAGAAAGATGAAAGTTATCAGCATGATCAAAGACCCTTTCCAGGTTTTATGTTTCCCATTATGAACATCGACAATGCTAAAGTAGCAATGAAAGTAACTACTGAACATTTTGCTGAGAGGTTACAAGAACATGTACGTAATGGTTCTGGTTGGATTATAGAAAAGATCAAAAATTTCAAAATGACAATAATTAAATACAATCCACTTTGTGGTGCTAGAAAAAACATACCTATGCCAGATATCTTGAAAAACAAGTCTAGAACATTTATTAACGTGGCAGTAGATGACAACTTTTGTTTTAAAAGATCCATATACGCACATCCAGAAATCCACGGTAGAAAAATTGATAAAACACATATTAATCGTACATTGGAAAGTGTACAGTTTTATGAAGGTCTTTTGGACAATGGTAGAGTAAATTGGGATGGCATAAATTTCCCGTTTTCCTTAAATCAAGTACGTAAATTTGAAAGGCAGAATGTAGATATTGGACTTACTATTATTGGATATTCTAAAGAATTTTCAGAAAAGAAAAAGAGTATGAAACACAAGCTAGATGACGAAAATAACTATGATGATATTATTGAAAGTGTAGCAATTAATGTCATGTCAGATAATGAAGAGGATGAGATTGCTGCGAGACCAGTAGGAAAAAAGAAATCATATAGGCAGAGTCAAGTAGAAATTGTGGAATATTGTGTACCATTACACGTATGCAAGGAGGATAGGAAGATAAAGATAGACTTACTTTTAATAATGGATGAGGGTGAAGAGGACCATTTTGTATTTATTAAAGATATGTCAAAGTTACTTTACAAACACAATTCGAAATATACTTGTAGACATTGTCTTCATGGTTTTAATGACGACTATGATGAACATGTCAAGTACTGCTCGGCACTACCTAATAGTGAAATAAAAACAGTATTTCCTGAAGAGAGTCATTTAAAGTTTAACAAGTTTTGTCGTACTCAAATGTCTCCATTCACGGTAATAGCAGATTTTGAGTCTTTTCTTAAACCAA
>JABASI010002280.1:0-20321 GCA_019776505.1 Tomocerus nigrus
ACAAATCCTGTTATACAAAACATGCTACTATTCTTATAGGAAATCATAGTATATCTTAAACTGTAATAATAATAAATAGCTGCCTATTATTGTATTTATCTAGTGCACTTTGTAGTATAAGCATCTACATAGGATGAGAAAAAAGGGAGTAGGAACATTCTGATAGATAAAATACTGGAATTATCGTTTTTTTGACGCGTTCGACTTTACCTTTTCTTTGCTGACATTACACTGGCCATTACAGAATATTATAGTGCGATGTAAAAAAAATGTTTTATGCTTGGGAAGCTGTCTGTCTTGGTTCAGTTCAACGGAGATCTATAGCATAAGGTAAGTTATATACATCCTGCTCATGTCCATCGGCCCTGTTCAATGTCCATGCTCATCTATATATTGATCTAAGCCAAGTTTCAGTCCCTACTTCCTATGTTTCTTGTCTATTTTTGACGATGAGACTGAGTGAGAGGAGCTAATAATAAAAACTTTAATAGGGGAATCTCTGTCAAGTCACAGTTAACTCACTCACTCAACTTCAATCCATTATTCTAAAAGAATGTAAGCTAACTAAAATTGCTCATGTAACTATACGGACAAATCTTATCTCTTATTTTTGATGTAATATGATGTGATGGCTGAACATTGAAAAGAAGCTTGAAAAAAACCTCAAGTCTAATTATTTTCTGAATCTTTCTTCGTGAATAGTGTCATAATTTTTATAATAATAAGAAGAAGGACAAGGTTTAGCTGTAGGTACCTGTGAATTGTCAAAGTGTGGAGAATAGAGTTGAAAATGACATAAAGTCGTTAAGAGTGGAAAAGAGAATAAGCGGAAGCATTAGATTCCTTTTTCTCTGCTAGTGCTTCCTTTGTATAGGTAATCTGTAGTAGTAAGTAGTGAGAGAGTGTGTAGTGTAGGAATTGAGTTAAGTTCGAGTAATGGTGTGTTGCTGACCATAAATTCAAACGGGCTTTGACATTCACAAAGAACTAGGAATGAAACGGATAGCTATAGAATATTTCGAATCTCCACCACTCACTCACTCCACTTACTTACATTAGTCGAGGCAGTAGCAGGGCAGGCATCAGGCACAGAGAGGGGCAGGAGGAGATGGAGATAGAAATAGGCAGAGCAGAAAGAGTCCAGAAAGAAGAAGAAGAGACTTTTAGACTAACTTATATATCGCCCCTGCATTATTGCATTGGAAAAGGCTGTGAGCAAAGAATAAAAGGCAAAGAACGTCTGTAACGACTTTAGGCTGACTTATTGTTTGCTTTACAGATATAAGTACGTCTAACAATAGAAAAAAGACTTTATATTATTATATTGTTGCTTATCGCACAGTTTCCTTCACACTACTTACTGCCTCAGAGTTCAATACATTATTTTCTCCTTCTTCTCGATTCCCTAGCTATCTATAACTCTATGTTTTCTGTGTGTGTGTGTGTGTGTGTGGAGAAGTCATTAAAGCTCCTATTTTGTATTTGTATTTCTAGATTATACTTGTTAGCTATATAGAAATATCTGTAGTAATAGTTTTCTGAAGATGTGTATCTCTGTGGCCTTTACGACTTTGTGTGTTATGTTGTTGGTTTTTGGTTGTATAGCCATTGCATGTATTCATGTATCGTCGTTTTGTTGTGTCTATGTGCATTTTGCGTTACTTCTTCCTTCTTCAATTCTAATATTTATGTAGGAGTGTGTAGTAGGACGTGGTGGTGTGTGTGGTGCTGCAGTCACAGAGATTATCCATCCATGCGTTACAATCAACCAAGTTGGTTTGTTGTGGAAGAAGAGCCGAGTAGTCGGAGAGAGAGGACTGAGAAGAAGAGGAGAGAAAAATGCTAGAAGAACAAGGATCCGGTAAATAAGAGAATTGAAGGAAAAGCCATTTATTTGTTGTATGTAATGTGGAGAGTGGGATGGTTGTTGTCTGTGTCTATCTGCTTTGTAATGTAATTCATCCTCCTATCATTGCCTCGTTGTTAGTGCAAAGAAAAAAGGAAATAAATCTTGGGGCCTTCAAAGCAAACCACGAAGCCGTCGTTGATCAATTGTCGATGCAAAAGGAAAACATCGTGAGAGAATAGAAATCCGAGTAGAACAACAATAACCATTAGCTAAACAGCTTAAATTAGCTCTCCAGTTTCATTTGCTTCGTTTGCAGTTGATGTTTTCGAGTCGCTCGCCTAAAGAAACTGCTTATTGTTTGCTATTCATGCCATCATATACAGCTAATGCATGTAAACACACACACACACACATAACATTACTATTTAAAAAAAGGATGCACACTCCCACAGTCTAACAACTATCTACGACAGTCCTTACTCACTTTTATCGCTTATTATCTTTCCTAAATTTAACTTATTTCCCTGCGTATGCTCTCTCTAGTATGCCGCGGTGGTAGTGATAGTAGTGGAGCCAGGGAGTTTTTGCAAACTTAAATTAAAAGCCTGAATGCGAATGGGCAATTTCTATAATTAGTATTGTTGTCTTTATGCTTGCAAATTCCCGTTAGAACAAGAGTCGGAAGAAATGTTCTTTGTGTAGACACATTTGGGACGGCTGTAAATCATTTGATTGAATTTGATGGCTTTCTGTCTCTAAAATTAAACTCTTACTCCTCCTACACATGCAAAAAGTGTAGAAAATATTAGTACACCTGCTTTATATTTAGATTCTGTGAGTGAGCAGAGGAGCTCGAGGAAATTGCGACATTAATGCTCGACAAGTTTTGACGAGAGGAAAAGACCATGCACATAATTCCATAGTATAAAGATAGAGATAATAATATTATGATGAGGACTGAATGACACTAATCTCCCTTACACTGTGCGAGCATGAATTTAAATAGATGAGAGGAAGTGGAGTGTATATATAGACAATAGGGAGATATTATATCTATGATTATAATAATAATAATATCATCGGCTAAGTAATCGTTGGTTGGTGAGTTGGAGGATTGTGCGACGTCTGGGACTAACAACATCGCATAACATGCCCACATTATCTCTCCCTGCTATAGCAAAACGCTCCTTTCAAAGCTAAACCATATTATTCCCCATAGAAATTTTTACTGATCTTTATACGACTGGGCCATAACCAAGGGACATTAGAGCCCTCATCCTAAAATGACTGTGTGTGTGAGAGACGGGTTGTCCTTATGTTATGTTAACCCATGTAGTATGTTCATTGTGCCAAGGCAAAGTAAGTGCCGAGCGCTTTGTCCTCACTCAGTTCAGATACTCGGCTGATATCCGAAAAGGAATCATTCACATTAACTGTGAGATAGATAGGAGTTTTTAGTGGATGACAGCGTGGCAGTTGTATAGGAAATAGAAATGATAGCCCCAACTAAAGTAAATGATAGATGCGGTGAAGCTTTTACGACATTGGTGCTAATTTCCTAGATTTTTCGAGCTGAGGGAACAGCTACGACTAATACTTACATGCAGATGTACTTTTTTTTCACACATGTCAACCCAAGCCAAATCCTTCCCTTCTCCAGTCCTTTTTCTGCACACACACACAGACCAGAGAGAGATGCTCTCCGATAGTTATTGCTCTATACGGCCAGAGCGTGACCATTCCTCTCCATCCGCGCACATATTATCTTAATTTAACATACCTTTCTTTAATGGCCATCCTTACATCAACTTACATACTACTAAAAATTCTAAACTGCCATTTATTGCATTACACACATTACCCTCGCTACATAAAAAGAATCTTGGGCCTCTACATGATTTTTCAAACTGCCCTGAATTCACTCTCATGACGACCTCTTATATTCCATCCACCAATATATACAGATACATGTACAGATAGCACTTTTTCTCAAATAGTTTCCCTAAACTTTTATCTTTACATGTGTATTACTTTCCTTTTGCCCTTTCTTACTTTTCCACACATGGCTAGCCAATAATTTTTTTAATGTATCCATTAGTTTGGCCCTAATTTCCAAAATTCCTTTTTTCTATTCAGAATGATTCATCTAGAATTTGCCTAAGTAGGTTTCTGAACTATTTATAAATTGTTTCATTTATAGTTGAGATTCTGAATTTTTTATTATGCAATTCGACGAATTAGAAAAAAGGGAAAGATTATGTGCACTTTGAAATGCCCATTCTGTATGTGTAGTTTTAAAGGATTTTCAAGGATTTTTCAGTTGAAAGGAAACAGAGAATAATGGCCATTGGTTTTCACAACTGAATACACTTGGCTTGCATTCCATCAACTACCTTAGCTATTGAAACAAATAGCCCTGAACATTCTTGGAGAGTTAAAATGAAAGAATGAGATTGTAAAGCACAGAGATTCCATAATATAATATTTTACAACTTGGAACATTTTATTGTGGGCAGAAAGGATCAACTGTGAGATGATATAGTAAATAGAGGAGTTGAAAATACAAACATTTGGTGAGAGATTGTGCAACTATGGGCTAATGTTTTGCAGTGTATAATTTGAACATTGTTGGTCAGTCAGTGGTTGAGGTATTTTCTTGTGTGTGTATAAAGATGGAAAGAGCGAGGCTTATGCAATGGACTGAATTGCCATGCAGTTATACTACCCAAAATGGTTTTCTTCTTTGCCTTGGTTGGTTGTGTTGTCCAATTTCACGGGGTTATTTCATTTCATTCCATTTCAATAGACTTCAAATAGATAAAAAGGCAAAGAATTCCATTGGCAACGTTCTTTCCTCCACATAGAAGAATGGTTACTAGTGAGTGAGTGAGTGGTATATCTGTAGATGAGCTGACTATGTTTACCTGTCTTGTACTTGCCTCATTATTATATTCTTCTACAAAATAATATTATCTTCATATATATAATAGCATTTTGGATTGTTATGGGATGAAGGGAAAATAATCTTTGCAGAGTTACAGTGCACTTCCTTACAGGTGAATTGAAGTGCATTAAGAGAGCGAACGACATTATTCTGCATGAGTAAATTCAAATGTCTTCTTATGGCAATGACAAGCTAAAATAATAAGAGTAAACTACATCCAGCCAGTGCCAGTGATAAATATATTGTTGTATATCCTAACTGTTGCTAATGCAGAAATGGCGAAAACACAAGAGTAAATCATCAAGACACAATGCACTCTTTTGTTCTCTGCCTTTTTATTTTATGTCATTGGATTTTATATTAGGCTTGGCGTCTCTAACGGTTCATCTCAACTGTCTTTTCAACCTATCACACATCACCAGTGCCAGTGCCACCACCACCGTAAGTAAATCTACGTTTATATACATACCACCTAGTCTCACTTGCCCTGTCTATCTCTTAGCACAAAGAAAACATTATAAAATTTCTGTCTTGTCATTTCGTCAAGTCTTGCGTGAAATTTTTTGATTCGCTCGAAAAGATGAAGCTGTATTCTAATAGGAAGAGTTTCATCCTTCTATCCATATAAAAATCCTATGGAATAAATAAACAGTTAAGTACATATATGATACGTAGCTAATGGCTAATGAATAGAGGACATTTGTCTCTCACAAAGACTTGATAAACTGTTTAATAGTTTAGTAATGACGGTGACGAGTGTAGTTATTCTGCAAAGTTGATTATAATTATGACAAGAGTCAAATTCCGACTGCCTTGCGTCCGTTAACAATTAGCAAGCCTATTACTACACCTGCATGGCATCTATGGCTAAAAAGGCTTTGATTATAATATATTTACCTATACAATATGCTACTTAAAATACCTACGTGTATTTTATATGTTGTTCTATATATGTATGCATGTTTTTACTCAACTTGTACATATATGGTCATCCAATTTTGAAACAGAGTCCAGTTCATTTACTCTAGTCAGAGAGAGTCATGCTTAATTGTGTTTTTCGCTAGCTTATTTCAAGCGTAATTAAATAGCTAGATCATAATAGAAGAGAGTGGATGGATGGAAAATATTTATGCAACGATGCCAACGGTGGTGTAGTTACATGTAAGTTGAGTGTGGTGTTGTTGTGCGTGGAAAATGCATAGTTCCACCACACGGCTACAATTCTTTATTCAGTCCCTGTTACTCACAATGAGACAATGCAACAGAAAGAGTTTTAGTTGTCTCTGAATGAATTTAAATTAGTAGATTGTGCATTGTACATCAAGCTGGGGAATGTTGCGCAACGTTCCTTGTCCATTCCCATCTCGTCCACTTTATTACAGTAATAAATTAACAAATCCATCAATAGGCTACAGATACACTTTGTACCTAAGTATTACTACTAGAGAAAGACTGCCTGGCTACACCTACAACAACAGTAAAGGGAATTCTTTGCTATCTTTTTGGATACCTATATTATATCCTACAGTTCCCTATGTATATTTGTGACAAAGAGAGGAAGACAATGGAATGGATGGAGATAGAGTGTATAGAAATACTAGTTATTGTTAGTTAGTGAGTGAGCGAGTGGAAGTGTACGGTAATAAAGAGTCCAGTCCAGTCAGAGAGCTCATGCATACCGAATTCCATGTTTGTATGAGTAAAAGTGTGTCAATATTTAAGCTACGGTCAATTTCCCTAATGGTTTGTTTAGTCATTAGAATTAGAGTCAAGTTTGGAGGCGTGGAGAGCCGTTCGTTTGTGATATAACCACCAGTTTTTGGATTAACTTCCCATTAAGCATACCATTCCTCCTCTTCTTCTTTTTATATGCCAATCCTTAAATATAGTTGATCGTTAGCTCGTTTTGCGTTTCCCTACAAAACACAGTTGATTTAGTCGGATATGAACTAAAGTGCCCGTGTGTCCTATGAAATTCGCCCTTTGCCTTTTCCTATTACACAAAGGGAATGACCAAAGCTGAAGCATACTCCTCTTCTACCTATCTACATAAATATTCGATCATTGATCGCATTCCGCCGACTCTCACTCTTTTCACTCTTATTCCATTTGCTCAACTATACAACTCACACTTTCTGCACAGTCGAATTAACTACACGGCAATAATAGTCAACAACGGCGGGCTAGAGGCAAATATGCACCTAGACAGGATGCATAGCAATCAAACACAGAAATATCCACTAGAAGAGTATCTACTTGTGTACATACTTTAGGCAAATACCAAGTAGACATTATTACTAATACGTACTACTTGGAATTCCCCTCCATTTAGTCATCTTTTTACTATGCGATTAAATAATAGATATTATTATGGCCCATAGCTCTACTAACAGATTCAAAATATTCCAATCCACTATATTTAGCAATAACTAGCTCTAAAACATCTGTAGTAATTAATATTATGACTGGGTAGCCAATAATTATGTCTTTATTTCCTACTGTATGTACTTTATTTTATTTCCCTCTCTTTCAAAGAACATTTACTACTCTGTTTGCCCAAACTTCCGACGTGAGCTTGAGTGAATCTATCAAATGTTGCAATTATCTCCTTTATGTACATGTCATGTTCTAATAACCATATTCAGTTACATATTATTCGAGTCACTCACTCACTCACTCACTGTATACAATCACTTATGGTAAATATATCCATGTGATAAGCACAACCATTGCATTAACATTATCTCATCCATTGCGCCATCATCCGCATTTATCCATACACAGAATAATGGTCGGCTAATGTCAATATTTCCATACTCAATATTCATTTGGCTAGTAAACATTAGAAAGAGATGAGCCGACACAAATATCATTTGCCAAAGCCGAACATTCTCCTCTCATTTTCAGTTTTCTAAAATGCACCAGACAGGAAATTGCAAGAGATGGAGAGAAACGACAAAATTTATGGTGCATTTGTTAAATGTATTTACTTATCCACTTTTCCTCATTTCCCATTACTTGTTAGCACACAGATATAAAAAGTAACTAGTACATTTAGTGACACATTAAGTATATATTATCTCCATTTAAGTATAACCATAAAGCATGCAAAAAGGGAAGGATATTATTTTAGCACTTGTTCTAATGAATATCCTTTATTGTTTATGTGCAAATAAAGTTTTTGCACAAATTCAAAATTTAGAACGTGCAATTATTTTAAATATATTTTTGTGGTCAACTAATGACTTATTGTAGACTAATGGCCAGAAGATTAAAAACTGCAAAAAATATTGTAGGCAGTTTAAAAAAAGAGTTTTACGGTATGCAACTATTGATTGGCGGTGGATTGCATTAGTTTTCGTTGTGTGCAATGTAATGGCAAACATATTAATCACATTTAACCGCACTATATTTATAAATCCGTGTCACAGCTCTCATTTTATTGCTAAACGCAATGACCAAGGGAAGGAGCACTGTTTTTCATGGAGCAATATAATTTTTTCTAAAGACACCTACAGTTAGAGGGGTAAAGAGAGATTCCACAACTTATACTTTCTAGCATTACTAATAGTAATAAATGCTTCCATGAAATAATAAATGAAACGTCTTTGGGTATTTTAGAGGAGCAATAAATTCTTGCACGAACTACATTACGTTTACGTATCATGTTTATACCCATGCACTGTAAAAGTATGTACTAATAGTATAAGAGCTGGTCAGCCTATATACACTCCCTCCCACTATGCTATAGACCATGTAATAATGACCTGTTATAATTTACAGGGTTTTATTACGATGAAAATGGCCAAAGCAACCAAACTGGACCAATGTGTTTATGGAGGTTCTCAACGCAATTTAGCCAAACTTCTATCTTCTCTCTAGTAACTTAAAGAGTTTATATGATTTTAAGTATCTATGTAATTCTACTTCTTTCAGATATCATTTCATCGCTTTTGCCCGACCGATGCCAAAATTACGTGTTCATATCCTTTATTCAATTGAACACAGAGAGAGAGAGAGAGAAGATAGCATTTTAGCCTGGAGCTACTAATTCAACAAGCAAATAGATATTTCAACGAAAATCCTTGTGTTACAAGACACTCTCTTTAAATTCCTCACAAATATTTATTATCTAAATTGAATTAGATTGCTTTTTCATTTTTTATTATGGATATTGTGTAGACTGACACATTTCATTGCTTTTTACTTACTGAATAATACAAGTTTGTATATAGCACATGTGTTTTTTCTGTCAGTGCTTGAATTATAAGTACCTACTGTAAATACACAGTCAAAAATTAGCGTTGTAAATATTTACGTTCTAAAATCCCAGTGCTGGAAGGTGAAAAGTAAATAAGATGCAGTAACAATGATGGTGAAAAGGCTATAATCATACTTTGAGGTTATGTAAAGAATGAAATTTTTATCACGACTTAGCACCAAAGGAATTGTTAATAGAAATGTATAATGCATTGATGTTCCGTACAGTATATTTACTTTCCTCTGTAAAATACTCTGACACAAATAGTTAATAAATATATGTGCTTACTTACTTAATACATAAGTATTGAGCATAAAAGTTTTTATGGTGTTATCTCGGAATGTTACTAAAAAGGAATGAATACTAGAAGGAACTGGTGGAAAAAACTGATAAACAAATAGGGTGAGTCTGTCTAATCGCAAGAAAACAAAATAAATACTGCTTTACATAGTCCAGAAGAAGAGGAGCATATAGAAAGTGATAGTTACAGTTGATAATGATAATAGCATATTACATCAAGTGTGTAATATTGCTATGCAAATAATGAAAAGGATATTAAAGTACATCACGTGTATGTTTGACGGGTAGTAGTGGTGCAGTTACAAGTTTACAACCTCAGGATTTGTTATAAATAGGAGATTTTACTTGCTTATTGATTACAAAGTTGGGAAACATATTATTATTAGTATATGCTAGTGAATATATAGCTATAGAAAAGTTTTTGATAGTCTGTGAGAGCCCTAAGTTATATTATGCATGCTATAGGAATAAGATTTATTAAACGAGAAATTAGACTGCTACTGTAACAGACTTGGGTAAATAAAATGCATAAAAAGCGGTTCTCATGCATGTGTCTATTTGCTTTAGCCTACCTACAGAAAATGTTTTGTAGTTGTAACACTCTTATTAAATATCCCTTCTACTAGTTCTACTTGTTGTTAGTTGTTGCAATCTAGTGTGCACTTAGCATCGACCGAAATAGCTGGTTACGACGACTCCCCCATGTAGCTCATCCTAGTTAGTTTATTTATCAACCTCTCACCAAAGAATTTCTGAAACGAACCACAACTAATGTAAAGCTAACAACCGCATAGCACTTGGCATTCAAATATCCACTTCCTACACACAGTCACACACTACAGTACATTAAAATCTAATACTTTCAATATTTGTTCATCAGAATTGACATGAATGCATCCTTATACACAACCAACCATAATAAATATATCTCTAATCCATATATACATAGATACATGGGAGGGAATATCAACAATAATAATAACCAGGAACATGCAAAGTGGATGCAGCTCTAATTGTAAGAAAGTAAATATGAAAATAATAATGTGTGTAGGGAGGATGAAAGAAACCAGAACCACTACTCGTACATATATTTATCATACTACTTACGCTAGTCACATTGACTATTAAATATGATGCAAGGGCGAATCCTCATCTTTTTAATACACAACAATGTAAAGCCTAAGCATAGTGTTCAGTTCAGAAAAACGATTGCATGAATATTGAGTCAAGTATAATAGGAGTGGATGGAGGATGTAATAATAATAATATGATTAGTCATTGCTCTTGGAGAGAGCAACAAAAGAGAGAAGCAATGTTAATATTATTAATAAGCTAAGTCATAGTATTAGTTTCTGGCAGTGGACATTAAAAGTCTGTGGATATGGATAGTGCCCGTAACGTAACACTTTATACTCTCAATCTCATCCCTTTCGAAGAAGAAGTGTTCAAACGTCAATGTCATCTACAACAGAGTGTAACAATTGACAGAGTGGTTGTTCAGCTTGAGTATTTTGGTGTTTCTCATTGTAAAAGGCTTCTTAACTTGGGATAATTACCATTTATCGCCGTATTTTGCAGTAGTGGCGTACTAAGATGTAGCTACATAGAAACTAAGTAACACTTTATATTCATTTTAACAATAAATTGGCTCTTCTCGCACAGCACTCACGGTAGAGAGCTATTAAAGAGATCTCCTCCTTTGAAACTGGGAAAAGCGTGATAGTGAGCATAAAACTGAATTTCTTTGTCATTGTCACGTGGAAAGGAATTAATTTTTATTTCACAACCCAGCCCATATTTAACGAAATACAAACATTTCTCCTCACTTACTTCAACAGGAATTTTATGTACCGAGAAAAACCGGTCGCTCCTGCTCCTCTCCTCCGTCCACCAACAAATCCAATTCTAGTCGACTAATAGCAACACATACTAAGGGCTATGCATCTTTAAACACTTGCTCCAACAACATCTACACAAAACAGCTAACTGTCTAATACTACTTCAGTTTACATGGGGCACGGGGACAAGGCAGAAGAGGACGAGTCAAATTATGCTCTATTAAACGTTCACGTACTAGTATACTCGTATAAAGTAAGCATAGTTATAATAATGAGCAATAAAAATATTATCTAGCCTACTTTCCATGTAGCTATATGGTTTAAATAACTTTAACCTGTATTTAAATGGGATGAAAGATAGTTGTCTCGGAAAATAGACAGAAACTTTATTATAAAAGAAGATTTGGCATAAGCGTGAAGCATATTTCAAGTTTCAGATTGTTGTTTTTCGCTATAATAGTTCATCGCTCATCTCGTCTCGTCATTTGCAAAGGAATGAGCCATATCAAGCGTCGCCGCATAATATTAGCCACTATAGTAGTCCACTATTACATTATAGTGCCTTATCGAAAATTCAGACTAACCTTCGTGCGCCACGAATCTAAAATGTAACTGACTATAATTCTACTGTGCTATACAAATATTATATGGCTGGGTTATGTTCTTATGTTGTTGTCCTGTCGGATGGCTCCTGACGGAAAAAAGATAAATGTTCCTATTGCCACAGCCTTTGAACTTTGCCAATGTAAAAGAGTAGAACTGTGAACTTGCACGTAAGTCTATATCCCAGAAATGACTGACAAAGAGTGGAATGAGCTCCTTCCCTCAATAATTCAATCCACTATACTACTACGTACTGACTGGCACATTACACATAGAGAGAGAGAGAGAGAGAGAGAGACAATAACATTGATACACTATGCAGAACATGGAACCGGCCTTGCGAATTCCAATGGGACTAGCCACTAGCTCTAATTTAACTCTGTGACTGTTTTCCATATAGCTGCTGCTGCTTTATCATGACTAATTAATTTAGCTACATTGATTTGTGTTAGGGAAATAGCCCTGCACACAACTCATGTCGATTTAACCATAAAAACGTAATAATGTATCCGAGTTGCCCATAAAAGTACACGTACTTACTTTTACTAAATAATTCTTGCTAATACATATTTAGATGGGATGTGCTGCATAAAAAGGCGCTAACTTCTCTTGCCATTGACTTTCTATACATAAGTAATATCATGGTAGGTAGGTATATACTACTACTACTACACACTGCATGAATAATAATATATGATACGCTTCCTAAATAGATTCTATAGTCAATCGTGACTTTATGCGAGTTAAGCTACGAAGCTTCGTATGAAACTGCAACAAAGAAATAGTTTCTTATATCACATCAAAGTATTTCGATAAAGTGCATTTGCTTTTTATGGCTCGACTATTCTCTATTGAATGGCACTCTGGGGAAAAGTAGTGAACTTGACATGTCACTCATCACTCACATAATAATGTATATTTAATTTTTATCTGTCTGGAAAGTTTTGGGAGAGGAGTCAAGAAAGTATTAAGCTATGTAGTTAAATCTCGTATCGCTACACTTTGTTACAATTCAACTACTTACCTTTGACAAATACTATAAGCTATTTATGTAATAAATAATTCCCTAAGCTTCAAACAGAATGAGAGGGAAGCAATTCCAAGGAATCTACCGATTCATTCTCCATACCTAAACTCTTTGCCCGAATTCCCTTTTATTTCTATTTATTTCGTTACAAGTACAGAACTCCTAGAAACCCTACTCAAAAACAATCCCTCTTCCCCATTGACTCACATTGCATAACGGCGCCACTTACGTTCATCCCTTTTTGGCTTCATTTCTATAATTCTCTTATTTCTCTTATTTTTTTAAGATACACAATTTAATAACGCACTACGTACGAGACGGTAAGTTATAGGTAGGTAGCGTACTATTTTCCTTATCTATACCTATACACAAAAAGTGCAAAATTATTTATCTTTTCATTTTCTCAAATTTCCTTTCTATAATAGAGTACCTATATAATAAATGGTAAATAGGAGCTACTTAAATTAAATTACACACTTTCTTTCTGTTTTCTATATGCACACGCGTAATTCGACAGAATGAAGTATGCACTACCTAAACACGTACTACGCGTACCTAAACATGTAATGCTTCACCATCAAGATTTCTTTATTTTTGTATATTTTAATATTTTTATGTAGAAACGATGTGGCTAAAGTAGGCACAGTAGCTAAATTAGGTACAGTAGCTAAAGAATAAATAAACGGCACCTCCCTAGGTACATAAAGCGGTGAGTAAAAGAGAAAATGCAATAGGTGCATTCTGAGCTAGCCTTGAATTTGAATGTAAATGGGTAGCTTCCTTTTCTCCCAACAAAACGACAGGATAACTTGTACATGTAGCTATTTTGTAGTTTTTAATGGCATCACATGGAATTAAGTGGGAAGGGTTTCGTCAATAGGCTTAGAGAAAGTTAAGGGAGTTTTCTTAAAATTTTACGAGCCTTTTCTTCCTTTAAATGACAGGAAGACGGGGAGCGTGGACGTGATCTGATGGGAAGGCAAAGCCTATTAGATAATATTACATTGCACTGCCATCACATCACCATCATCCTGATCATTTAAACTGCCAATACAGTCTCGCTCCTCATTTTATACTAAGCACATAATATTATTATCTGTCTACCTATGTATATCCTCCTATGTGTACTTATATAGATATCCGTTCCGTAAAGAAAGATAACAGTGAACTTTAAACTTACATTCATCTGCTATAGGTAGAAATCTTATATTATTTTTCACAGGCCCTACCCTGCCTCTCACCTTACGCACTTCACACATCCATTTGCTAGCTTAAGCGTTTTATCTCTCTTCAGAATCAATAGCATTTTATTGGGAGGAAAGCTTTAAAAATAATTTCTTCCTCGTCCGAACAAAGTGTTCATCTACATAACACCTCATTCATTACTTTACATCACGCCATTCACATTCAAATCACTACACACTAAATGTTAGCAGCACATTATACAATACTCTTTTACATTCTCAATTGCGACAACATACAAGTTAATTTTGCTACTGTTTTCAGAACTACCTATCTACAAATGTAACATCAGAAGAACCAACCTAACAATAAGTATCAACTACCTACGTATAGCTGCAAATCAATATGCAATGTTTACTGAAATACTTCAAGACAAGCAATGTTTGTCTTCATAGTTTAAGAGATAATTATTGTGGCATTTAACTTTACCTGTAGTCATTAAAGAATAATGTCAGGTAGTTCCATAATTATTATTTCATGTTGATTTTATTCGTTTAGTAAGTTTATCCTGGATTTTGAATTGTCTCATGTTGTATGTATATCTGCATGGTATTAAAGTAGTAGCTACTTACTCCTTGGTTATATTATACTTAGTGCGAGATTAGTGACTGAAAATAAAAGTTGAGTGGACCAGTGTAAAATAAATGAGGGAATATGGAACTGTTGCATCCTTTCATCTAACTGTCTATCTCTGTGTTCATCTTTCACGCTTTACATCATACGATTAAAAGCTCCCTCTCCAACTAATGCTACATAAACACACGAAATAATGTGTATCACTAGATTAGGAGGCAGGAAACGGGATTTGATAACAACGAGAGATATTATAAGTAGAGTAGAAGATTTGAGTTGCATATTTTGTGCATAGGTGATGGAGATACGGTTTAGTAGGTTTATTGGTTAGTTTCAGTGTAGAAAATCCAGAGAATAGAAGGAATACAGAGAGATCTACATGAATGGATTGGCGAGGTAGATGCGTTTGTCCGATTTGTGAAGGAAGAGATGATTATATGAGGGAAAGAGAGAGAGAGAGAGGAAAGGAATTGCATCATAGAGTTTCTTTTTATTTTCAGTGTTATATTTGTGAGAGTGCAGGGAGGGAAGTCAAAGAGACAAAAAAGGGAAATGAAGCGAAAAAGAAGAAAAAGATGTGGAGAAGGGTTGTATGGAGTGGACTCTGGGATTCTTCCCTTCTCTCTCTCTCTCTCTCTCTCTCTCTCTCTCTCTCTCTCTCTGACTTGTGTTTCTTTTTTCGCTCACTCACTGCGTGCATTTTGATTGTGTGATGGAGTTGAGCGTCCAACTCTCACTCTTAACATCACATCACATGAAGAAGGCAGGGAGCTGATATTATTATCACTCGTGAATTTATAGATGGATGTGATGTGAGTGAGTGAGGAGGAGAGAGGCAGAAATGGAATAAAATAAAATAAAATCATGCTGACAGAATACAAATTACTTGCCGTGTCTAGTCAACTCCACTTACAACAACGAGTCAGTTTTAGTAGACTTGAGTTTAACTGAACAGTGAAGAGAATCACTACAATTTTATTCGTTATCTGTACAGATGTACACATGACATGCAGCAGCACATCACTAATGTTTCTCTATATGCAGACAGACACAAAGAATCGTTAGTTTTGTAGAGAGAGACAGAAGAAGATATAAAACTGACTGTTAATGACTCCAAGTAAGCCACTACATAATAAAGTCACTTGTGTTCAGTGTTCAGAGCTAAAGAAATGAGTAGGAGAGCTAAAGGTTACTTACATATCATCCTTGTGTAATAAATAGACTACAAAATAAAGGTCTACTCTATAAAACTGATAATTATATTAGTGCTACTAGTGTACAGAAATCTAAATGGCCACATTTAATAATAAAGCTGCTTTGACAGGATATTATTCAGCTCTTGTTTTACTCCATATCGCTTTAGGATTAAATTGTAAGCTAGGAAGCCAGTTATAAATTAGAGCACTATAAACACGCCATCCTTTTCATCTTTATGAGATCCTATAAAATTTAATAATTCACAACGACTGCAGGTATAATCACTTATTTCACTTACTCTAATATATCTAATGTAATAGAGAATGAAAAGTTTTATTCATTTCAGACGTGCATAAACTTCTTATTTCACCTACTCCTCAAATAAAACCAAAGAAATCTTAAGAATTATGATTGTGTGAACAATTTAAATTCATTCTCCACTGGTTTTAAACTTAATAATGTAGTTAATATGTTAAGACATTAGCAGTGTGGAGTCAAAATTAAAATTTTCCACTAAATTGGCAATTGGCCATAGTTTCCAAGAATTTCCTTCAGTTTTTGTTTGCATTCACGCATTGTAGCAGCAGTAGCAACAGCAGTGTATATAATGAAAGAGACATTATAGGAATGTATACTAACTACTAGAACAGAAATACATTTCGGTTCAGAGTCTAATTTATAAAAGCTCGCGTGTGGGAATTTAATGATGTGAAATGCGATTGTAATCCAAATAGAAACTAAAAATGATTGAAATCATCGTCTATGCATGGATACATAGAGAGACTTGAGTGAATGAGAGAGACTGCTTTTATACTCAAGTTCACTAAAGACTTTGATTTGACATTTGTGACAGGGATTCTAGGACAAGAACTCTGTTTTCCTCCGACTTCTATAGCCAGCCGAATTTTAAGTGCGGAACAGGGAAGTTTACATGGAAATAGTGCACATAGGAATAAATAAGAGAAATAACATGCATTGGAAAATTCATAACCCAAGTAGAACATGATAGTCGGCTGAGACACGCTCACTAGAGGATGGAAAGGAATTTAATACAGGTTTTACACGGAAAACTTTCTATCTACAGTCTACAGCTACATGTGTTATGACAGGAATGTCTTTCAAATGCTAATATTCTCCTATAAAATATGTTGTAGCTACATATTATATATATAAGCCCAATAATATTACATAATGCACTACTAAAATAAAGATATAAAACTGAGAAGGTCAGTCTCAGAGTCAGAAGAATAAAATCCAAAGTTAAATCAGAAGATGAAATATTATTTTCTGGAATTTCTGCCCAGATATATTTACTCTTCAAGTATTTAAGGACGACAAGATAGTAACAAATCATATAAGGGGATATAACATTGTTATTTACATAATCGAGTCCATTGTTAGTATATTATAAGTAAATAGTATAAGTCTGAAAATTCTTAAGAGTTGGGTGAATGAAGGAAATAGAAAAGGGAGTCTGTATATAAATAAGTTAAAGTTTAGGGAAGGACGTGGGGCACGGAGGGTCAAAAGAGCATGGCAGGCCAAGTTCAACTTTTTGTCAGATCAGACGTTGCACAGATCGCTGGAAGACAGAGAGAGAGGGACGAAATGAAGCTGAAACGGCGGAGTGAGCTGTGGAGTCGAGCAAAGTTTTCTGAAAGAAATGAATGAATGTATTGCATTGAAATGCAGTGCATTGAAATGCAGTGCATTCTCTATCTCGCATCTCGCCTCACATTTCCTCCTCACAGAGCACTACAGCTGTGAACTGGTTGAAAAGAGAGCGAGCAGTGAAGAAGAAGAGTGAGTGAGTGAGTGCGTTCTGTATGTCACTTGTTCGACATCTCCCCAAATGCAAGCAGGTTTGTGCTGCGTGCCTTTGTGTGCCATATGCCATTCCTTGCCTCAAATCTTTCACAGTCCTCCCTCGCATTTAGCATTTAAAAGGAGAGTGCGTACGTAGTCGTGGTGAGTAGTGAGCAGTGAGTGACTATAGGCACGGAGAGAAGAGATACGTTGACTTAACTAAGAAGAAGTTCCTCACAGCACAGCAAAAGATTCGACAGACTCCTTTTCAGTTTCATTTCACAGCCTTCAATTCAATTCAACTCATTTCATCGAATTTCCTGGTTCCAAGAGCCGAGCTTATGATATAAGTAGTCTCCCGACCCACCGACCGACCGCCTCTACTACTAACCACTTCACTTACTCACTTTACTTTTATGTTATTTAGACGAGACTCTATACTCAGCTTTCCTATTTATGTACGTGCCTACTACAAATGATCAATGATGCTACCTTCTATTTTCTAGCTTATTCCACGCTTATCCTATACAATGATGATACATTAAGGATATGGCTACCAGAACTTCCAACCTCAGCTCCTTCATTGTCAGACAACTAGAACTTTGCTCTGTTTTTCCCTTAAAGATTTACTCCTTTCAAAAAGAGAAGATATTAGATTAGATGTTGTTGCACAAGTCCTTCCTACTACTTTGCCGTATTTACTCAAATGCACACATACACACACCAGCTCTATCATTTCCCTCTTCCTCTTTCAATTGACAACCCTTTAAATCTATATAATTATTTTATTAATGTCTTTCTTGCAGTTCCTTACAGGATACGAAAATAAATTCCATCAGAATGTGACTGACTCTTCAAACTTGAATTCTTATCTGGAAAGAAATAGACTCCGTTGCAAATACACTTAATACGGTTCTTTCTTTTTGCAATAATATTATTGTGAGACTTAAGGAAACTATGGCAATCCAATCACATCGCGCACATTATTATCTGATCTTGTGTATGCCTCTGAAACTAAAGCTAAAGACTTGGGATTAGGAAGGAAGGTAATCTTTATGAGATCTAAGCATAGATGAATCTCCGTTCGAATAATAATAATAATCATAGAGCTTATAGGTCTATGCGCTTGGCATCTGTACACAGTAAACGTAGCTACTTCCACCCATGCACTTCTTATCTCAATCCTTTCCTCTTACGAAACAGAAAATATTATTATCTCCACTTCTTATGTAGTAGTAGTAATAGGTATAGTTGTTATAGTTAATACTCATTCAACTCTGTATGGTGTAAAAGCAACAAGAGTAGCTGACGATGAGGACTTGTGGCAAAAAGTTAGTCAAGCTTAAACGACTGAAACAGTTTGTAGTTCTAATGCAAGTTTAGTGGAACATATTCTTTGATATTTAGTTGCATGCTCAATTTCCATATAACATGATTCGTTTTCAATCGAAATTTATATAGCCTTATTATATATGAAGAGTCCTAAGCGTTTGATATAGTAAATTCTAACTGATCCGATCCAGTTGATTTGGTTCTGGGAAAAACAAGGGAGAGGAGAATGGGAGCTATGGTCCCATCGACTGAATCATTGTTTCCCTATCAATCCGTTGGAATGAAATGCCGGATTTTCATTTCACTCCAACTATTTCATTCATTTCCGATGGAATAAATTGAATTGAGTGTGAGTTAAGCAAGTCTTTTTCTCGACATCCTTCCCCCTCACTCTCTCACTCATTCACTCTCACTGCATACACACACAGAGGCAAAATAGTGTGGCAAAAGTCTAGCGAGACAATTTCAGGCCGCATTTGAAAAAATTCCTCAAATGCTCTTCTCTTTGTGGATTTTAATGAAGGGATGTGATTAGGATGGATAGGAATAGACGAAGAGGTGGTTTTTTCCTCGTAGGATTTCGTAGAGATTGAATTGACGCCAAAGTTATAGGTCGGAGATAGAGATAATAGTCAAAAAAAGGATGAGGGGCTACAGGAATCCTTTTTAAATGCAGTGCATCGATGATGCGATGATAGTGAGGGAGATGAAGAGCTCAAATTGGTCAAAACCAATAAAGGAGCAATAATAGGCGAGATTAGTTTGTTACCTGAGAAGTGAAATGTGACAAAGATCTGAGAGATGAAGGAGACAAGAGGTCGGAAGAATATGTCTCTCTATACTTTTACTATTCTATAGTTACTAATTGTGAGGTTTAACTAAGTTGCAGTTATTAGAGCGAGGCTCACTATCCAGGCAGCTCCATGCATCACTCCTATTATAAGGACATGCTTGTTCTAAGTGTCTGCTGTGCCATTGTTTTGTTTTACTACATCTCTAAATGAAATTAGTTTGTTTGGTTTAGATTCAGTTAGCATGTTCTAGTACAACCAGCCCAACATTCCACAACTTTGTTTCTCCCTAATCCTTGCTCATCATATCTGAACTAAGATCTTCTTCTCGTCGAGAGAGAGACAGAAAGATGCAGCAGAGCTCACTGACAATCAGCTCCACTCTCTACTGTACTCAGCGAAGTAGAACTCAACAGAAAAGAAAACAGTGCCCTTAAAGACAAAGCTTATTTGAAGGAGAAGGATCTTCTTCTCATCCCAACAAATCTCATGCAGTCAAGTCGGACGAGTCAAGGGAAAGAAACCGTGGAAAGAAAAGTACATTTCCTTGCCATAGAT
>JABASI010002281.1:0-20316 GCA_019776505.1 Tomocerus nigrus
TCGTGAGGTCATGGTCGGTGCATGTCTGGTGTTATCTCAATTTGTCCCCAAAACTTTTGTATGGAGAAAAAACAAAAAATCTTGCGCACCCTTTGCAAGAACCCAACCGAACTTTTATATTGATCTGTTGCAACGAGTTATAGCAATTAAAATACTGGCGCTTTCTTTTATTGAAAGGAATTAATAATATTTATTTCGATTATTTTACACGTTTGAAGTAAAAAATTGCATCACTGAGCTATGTTGGAAAGTAGGTACCAAGAACTATGGATAATACATAACCACGTTTTTGAGCGCAACGCAGATGTCTGTAATTATTTGCAGAATATGTTTATAAAACTCGAATCCGAGAATACAAGGCAACTTTTCGTTTCATACAGGAATTAAGACAGGTTAACAAATGTAGAGAAGGTAATTTTTCTCGCATATTAAATAAAAATTGTATACATAATAAATATGATAAGTCGATCTGTTTAATTTGATTTTTGCCAGCTACCTAAAGAAAACGTGTAACAAAGAGGAGCCTTAGTTTGGTAGTTGCACAATCAAAGATTGACACTGACATTAATTTCATTAGATCGCAGTTTTGTATGGAGTGATGAATGTAATATCTTCCTGTGTAGTGTAACTCAAGCAAAAGACATTTTTATAGAAATTTGACTATGAATTATGTGCATTTAGATGCATGAAATGATGAGAATTCCCTTTTCTATATATGTAACGTAACGTAACGTAAGTATGTCGACATTATTACATGCGCATCTCTTAAACTATTTCTGGCTTGCATGAAATCCAATTTGTCAAAGAACCTGGCTGGATACGATAAATTCTCTGAATCGTTTCTTTGGCTGGGTTATTGTGGCATGTAAGTATGCTGTAGGCCATTGCATGTTACTCTCTAATATAATGCAAAAATTGATTTCAAGTACTCGTGGAATTCTTTTCAAAAATTTCATATTTTTCAGACTACTACTATGACAGAATAATATTTCTAGCCATTGAAAAGTCAGTTCATGAAAAATGTTTTCACGTGAAGTCAAACAAATTGCTCTATAGATATGTAGCTATCACATCCACCGTCATCGTCCTAGAATATTCGCGTGCTTTACATATTTTCAACTTCTACATGTAACCTTTACCAAGTCACAATTAACTGCCTACATACCTACTTAACACAATTTCTTATCATTTTTAGCCTCTTAAGATATTTTATTGCATCCCACGCAAATTGAAAATAAGAGAATGGTTTTCCCAAATCTTACAGCATCATCAAAGTTGACAATTTATTTATACAACATTTTTTTATTGTGATGAAAATTAAAATTAGGGCTATAATATACATCGCTTTGATCTACATATTATTTGAAGGAAATGTATCAGAATTGAAAGAATGAAAATCCTGTACCTGCATCAAAATGGCACAACCCAAAAGTTGCAAAGGAAGTCCCCATCCCAGAAGTGAATATTTGAGAAAGCTGACAGCCAGAGATGGAGGTGGACAATCAATCAAACCAACTTGTGCCTTTACAGTTCGATAAAGGTCATGAGTGGCTGCCAACAACCAGCAAACTACTGTCATCCGAGAGTAGTGCAAAGCCAGAGCTAAACTTACGCACAGATCCGCGGCCTGAAACCAAATAAAAATCACACAAACAATATTAAAATGCATGTATTAATTTGCACACATATTTATTTTCAAAAATTCTTTATCAAAAAAGATACAGGAAAACTACACGTCTTTAATACTATTATACCTCTCTCTAGCCTATGGCTTACAATTTCGACTTTGAAAAGATAGCTACTTTGAATGACCATTGAAACTCGGTTATTTTCAAAGCAGAATCTGTGGTCTGTTAGACAAATTGCAGCTATATAGCATATCTAGACACACATCGCATTATTATTGCTAGAATAGAATAGAGTTTTTGTCAAGAATTTTGAAATCTCAGCATGAGATTTCTATCGCTAATTCTTCTGATGATAATGAAATGAGTTGCGAGAAATCCCGCATCAACAAAATACCTAAGCAGGATCTTGATATAGTGTCTAGACTTTCATTACTGACTACCTAGCTATATAGTTCTTTTGTCATTATTTACGTATAAATATCATTAAGACATGCTTTTCTACACAGTGATTTAATTAAGTTGACATTAAACAAGATGGTTTTAACAAAGACATGAGGATGGACACGTGACGTCGTCTTCACAGACATGACAAACACAGAAAATGAAAAGCCGGAAAAGAGCTCGGGGAGAGACGGACATGGAAAAAGTGGGGCATAAACGCAAACTATTTACTATGGAAGCTTCAAAGAAAGTAGAAAGTCAGGACTGAAATGGAAATGAATGAGAAAGAAAATGGGAAGAGGGAAAAGCAGGACATTTAGAGATTATAACGCTGGTTAGTACTTCGTCCTCCTCACAAACACAAAGGCCAATAATAATCCTTAAATCCTTAGAATATAGAGCACTAATAATAATAATAGAAATATTCGAGTTCGTCAAGGAAAATGTATATCATTGAGAGTCACTAGACCGCGCTGGGCTGCCTCACCATATTTACTTCATAATGAATCCGGAGACTTTAGAATGACTCCCGGGGACACATTACACGGATTCTTAATAAGAACATCTAGTGGAATATTTACCACAGAACAAACAAAGCTTTCACAATCCCGAATTTACCTATACTAAATATTTAGACTTTCAGTAGGTATAAATGTAATTCTACATTCTTACAATAATGATTTAAACATGTAAATACTTAGAACTTTGACATGCAATTCAGTCCAATGTCAAAAGAAAATAGCGTCTCTGTGGCAAGTCTGAATTGTATAGATTTTCCCACATCCAACAGACTGTTTGACTTAAATAATATATTTAAGAACATTGTAAATGTGCCGTAGCCTATATCATACACTGATATATAGCAATGCATATATACAGAGTCCTCATGAATATTCCACTCCACATTCGCATCTGTGTTTCGAATGTTGACATTGACAGTTCCTTCGTTGACATTCCGACTGTCAAGCTGACTCGGCTCATGATGACATCTAAAGTCAGTCTTATAGAGTTGCAAATTCATTTTCTACCATCTCAGCTTTTTCCAAGTTGAAATGTACCTGAAACAGAAAGCCACTACCCCCTACCTATCTTTCAATTCTTACAAATAACAATGAAAAATGTAAGGAACATTCTTTCTTTTCATATCAAGCATCTCTTTTCCTTGCTTTTGCTTTTCTTTGAGATTTTCTTTGTCAGCTGCATATGCATTTTACAATTATAATGTTGAAGGTTGCTACTTTCGTAGCGTATGCATCAAGTATTATCTAAGAAAATTGCATTTTTCTCTTTTTCCAAGTAGTGGAACAAGTACGCCATTAGTGAAAGTAATTATTTGTAAAATTCTGCTCAAATGTTGTAATAAGACACACGACGCACATCATTTTGCAAACTGCGCCATTTATATAGATCGGGTTATATGTTTTATGTATGTAATCCAAAGATGCTGTATTAATGATTGCTAGGTACTTAAAAATAGCATCGACAAGCAAAAGTGTTCAGCATTACTAAATTGGAGAAAGTGATGAATGGATGATGAAAATATTTCATTTTTTATCATCTATGAAGACGTTTTTGGATGATTAACTCCTGAAGTTTGTTCAAAGTATGTAATAACCAAGTCAGTTGTGCTAGAATATTTTATTTTTCAAACTCGTATGTTTACGTTGTTAGAATTGATCATTGGCGATAGAAATGTTGGATTGGGAACGGAGTAGTTTTGGTCTGTGCACATTTTGGCTTTCTCACACTCACACTCTCATGGAAATAAAGTTGAATTGGTTTGCAACTGTTGGATGTAGATATTGAAGAGTGTGTGTATAAGAGGGGGAGATGCACACAGACAGACACACACACGTGGAGTTGAGATTCTCGTTTCAAGATCAACTACGTCCTTAGATATAAATAAGAGAAGGGAGGGAGGGAGAAAGTAGGTAAAGTAAAAGAAAGAAAATATTAAAGAAGCGAGAGAGCATGAATGCATGCATGCCCGCACACATGCAAGCCCCATGACGAATTTCAACGAGATTTGCCAAAGATTCGACCCGAGTGGATTTTCCTCTTCTCTTTCCTAGCTCCTATTCTTCCACTTGTATGCTTGTACAAACAGACGTTTATTCAGCACGTATGAATTCACCTATTGCTCCAATCCGCTTGAGAAATAAGGATTTCCAGTTTACTACTTATTTTACTTAGGAGAAAAAAGTGTGTATGTGTGTATAATAAAATAAAGACATTTTTATACCTTCCTACTATTTCCTGGCAAGTGAGTTCTAAGAGAAAGTTACCACAGACTGCTCACTATTTTTTCAAAAGTGCACAGCCGACTAAATTCGACAAAAAAAATCCTATACGAAAGAACTGTGTAGCAGAGTGGAGACTTAAACTTAAATTTAAAAAGATAAACAGTCGAAAACAAGATAGCTACCTATGTATTTGGCTTTCCCTAATATATGACAATTTTTCCCCTTGACTTCCTCCGCTTTCTCCACAAGAGACAGAAAAAAAATTCCGAGCATATGTGAAGTGGGATACATAGAGAAAGCTGCCATAATGCCATGTGTATCTTTTCCCAGAGGCAGAGCCTTTCATGCTTCCTTACTCCCCGACTAAATCTTAAGTACAGCATGCTGTGAATAAAATTACTAATATTTTACTAAAAAATACGATTCACTAGCCATTTCTCCGTCTATGCACTCTTCTTGCCCCACACACTTAATCTTCTCTCCTCAGATCATGCGACTTAGAAAACCATTCATAGGGAAAACGAAAATATTAAATTATTCTGCTGCTTATCTTCCGGCCTTCGTGTTTAATCAATTAGATTCTACTATAGGCACATCTCCTTATCCATTCTATGCACACGACATGGCCATGAATTATTCACTACAATATATACCCATTTTCCCTTGTTTTATACATGATTTATTTACACTGATTGTGAATAGCCTTATTTCCATTTTTTACTAGCTACCTATATATGGATAAACAAAAAACAAATAGATTTATTATGACCCTATTGCCCTAATATATTAAAATATTTAGTCAAGCTTAATGCTACCGATGAACTTGTGCATCCAATAAATCATAACGTTTAATGAACCTGTAGGTAAATATTGCACATCACGAGAAAACAAATAAACAATAGTAAAAACAGCTGCAAAAAAGTAGCGACAAAGGTTTAACATCATCACAACGTGTGAAAATTACGCATTTTGACATTACGGTCAAGGGGTCATCCGATTGAGCCCTTTTTATAATGAGACCTCCCACCGGATACCAAGAACACATATACAAAATTTGAATGGAATATCTCAAACCGTTTGAGTTATCCCACTAGCAGACGGACAGACAGGGCTTTCCCATAAAGTATGTAGCTAGGGAGCGCTACTCCTATTCACTTATAATGAGAATATCAGTGCTTATTTTCGAATTAACCTCATTAACATCATCTGAAGTGTTAGTCACCTAAAATAATATTGTCCGAGACAAATATTGTTCTATTATTTTCTGAGATGATGTGATGATAAAGATGAGGGAAAATGAAAATATGCGAATTCAAACAAAAGTAATAGTTGAAGAAAATGTAAAAGGACAAGAGAAAGGAACCAAATCTCAAGTTACACAAGACATGAAAGTGACAAGTAGAAAGGGAAAAAGTTTTCCCATTATTTTTCAAAAGAGAATGGCAGATATGCCGTAGGATTGTAATGTATACATAACGTGTATGTAAGTACAAAGCAAAGAAGTAAACGACAGCAGCCTCAGTGAAACTAAAGCGCAGACGACAAGAAAACCTAAAAGTTTTCCTCCGAGATGCAGAAATCTTTGGTTATTTTGTTGTTTCATTGTTGAGAGTAGCACAGAGGCAATAGTTGTGCAACTTCTATGTGTGAGTGGAAATAGCATATTATATAAAGTTCCTTCTGAATGTCACCCATCAACCCGCGGAGGCCTACAATGTAATTCATTTACAGACACTGATATTCTGCGGCGGTGAACTGAAGGACCAGGGAAAATTCGCCAAAAATACATAAGGGCGTGCGAATTGAAAAGTAATGTTCTGCCAAAACCATACATCTTTTCACATACCTATAATGCTGTAACTAACCTAACTCTATAACTATTAGGTATAATATGATGTACAAGTACAACGGTATAAGAAAAACACGCCAAAACAGAGTAGAAATAGCGGAGTTGGGAAAAAAGTATAATAGGGTTGGATGTACATAGGTAAATAAATTTCAAACTTTTTTTCGATGAAATTCCGTTACGCCTTTCTTTCTCTTTGCCCGAAGTTTAAATTCTAATAAAGCAAAATACGATGCATTGCACTCTATTCTTCTGTGTATACTGTTTCTCACATTATCAATTTTGCCCTGCCTCTCTTAGTCCTAGTGGCATAGTATTCCCTATAGAATTACATGCTACACCGAAAAACTTTCTTGTCACTCCTTTCTGCTAACTTATTTAAAGGCGAGAGCTGAACATTGAACAAATGTAAGGATACGCCGCCGTCTATCCCTGATGTATTCAAATTTGTAGGCAAATCTGATCTGAGTCACTGGCATGGACTGCAGTTAACTTCATAAAGAAAGCAACTTTGCAATTTTGTTTGCAAGAAGACTCGTACCAACCATGTCGAGCTATTTGGACGTTGTCATTTGTAATCACAATGTCGAATGCAACCCGAATACAAATCCTTACAGCCCAATGCATACCTATAGCTTCCTCCATATATTCAACCAAAAGACATGGACATCCTGCCGATAATATAAGTAGGTATACTAAGTAGGGGCCTAACTAAAGTAAACAACTAAAAATAGTAATCATTTAGTCATTCTATGCGGCTACCCGGATAAAGTAATATAATTACAGAAAATAGAAAAGTTATTCCTTAGATGCCTTAGATGTAATATTTTAGATAATGCAACTAATAAGTTTCCTTTTCCTAACGACAGTTTAATAATCCACGTCTGAAAATTAAGAAGAGAACAAAATCAATTATTTAGCAGTTATTCTGGGCAGCGTTAGCTATCTCTGTATAGATGTATCGTGAATTCGTGACAGTCTGTGTAGGCATCTATCTATCTATTCTGTCTATCCAGATTTTCTCACCCTCAAAAGAAAAGGAAGGGTTTAAGAAGACCGTTTAAGTTAACCTGTTTCTGTATCTACAATCTACACGTTATCGCACAATTTTTCTCTTGATGATATCAATAATAATTTACTTAAACCTACCTATTTCAATCACGATAATACATAACGACATAAAATTGTGGAAACAGGCTTCTAAATTGCTTAAATTGAAAAGAAAGTATTGTGCCCATGATTTCTATGAATCTTTTTTGAAAAAATGAAATATTGTATTAGAAATGCCAGAAAGCATTAAATATATTATACACCGGTGCAACAGAAAAGTGAAGAGTTTCATCCTGCTATAGAATTTAAAAACTTTGGTAATAAAGTGTTTATTTAGATACAATGAGGCTTAATGATGCAAAGTGAAGTATATGATTCCCCCTCCGCTTTTCTCATTTATAGTAGAACTCAATTGATTTATATGTAAATTAAATGAGCTACTGTTCTAAAGAAATGAAAGGGTTCACTTATAAAAACTGTGCAGTGTGTGAAATAGTTTGCTTGTTGTAAGGGGTAATAGCTGGCGCCTCTGCAATTGCAAAACTCTGGGAATCTGGGGCTTTAGTGCTCTAAGAACTTTGTAGTTGAAGTCGAAGGAAAAGTCTAGGCTGGTTTTGGTTTCATCGCAAATTGAATTGCTAGTTTCATCTCAAATAACCCAAGAGCTATCGTCATCTCTATCTAATAACTTTTAATGGTTAAGGTTATTTTTTCGGACTTTTTCGCTTATTTACTTTAGAAGAAGGCTCCGATGCAAATGCAGGTTGGGTACCCATCAACTCAAACCGAATTCAAAAGTGTCGTATTCAAATGGAGCTATATAAGCAATTGGTGCAGACATTAGCTAAAGCTTAGTTACTTATAAGAAAGTTGAAAAGGAACTTTATTGTGTTTCTTGCAATCTCGTGGATCTACTGAAGAAGCGAGGGATTATTATGGTTATTGAAGGTTCAAAGCTAAGTAGAAACATGATTCCCTAGCTCCACACACTAGTACAAACAAGTCAGTACAAAGAAAGGGTTGCTTCGTTGGATGGAGGCAGAGACTGTCGCTGACAAGCCAAAAGAAAAATGACTTGTTAAGTCGTGCGAAAAGGAAATGAAAGCTTTCAAGTCTTTACACTTTATGCTACTCTCTTTTTAATCAAAGGAATAACCTTGTAACATTTAAAACTGTAAACATCTATGTAGGTAAATAGAGCGAGTCTAGACTATAGACACTTAGTAAATACATTTATTATACACTATATGCATAAACGATTTTGAATGATTAGCTTAACCTCAAAAACTCCCTCTTTGAGTTGACTGCACAATAAAAAGCTATTTTATCTTCATAATAAGAAAAGAATATTCATCAGCCCTGCTCGTACATTATTATGTGCAACTGGCCCATTTTTTCAATTATGATCTGCAACTTTTCCCTGATAGTTCCCAGTTTTCATCATTTTCACAAGCTACCAAAAATTTATATCCTTTGTATTAAGTACCTACAACATTTTAATTTCGATTTATATGCCAAAACTTTATAAAGGAAGTTGCGGAATGGCTTGCTGCCTGAATGTCTGTCTATTCATAGTAGCCAAGAACTCGTAAATGGACTAAGACAATTGCATTCTTGTGCATTTCAGGTAAAAAGGGAGCTCAAAATGGGTACGGGTGCAAGATTTTCAAAAATGCCACCTTTTCCAAACCGAAAAATAATATTCCCATTTTCTTACCTTGACATGAATAGCAAGTTTAATTTTTAAAATTGGAGAAAATTGATATTTATACTATCGGTCGGAGTTGAGGCTTTGTTACACATCCTTTGGTTTACAATGATGCAGGAACTTACATTACTGTTTACTGACCATTTCATTATCTATAACAATGAATTAAGTCACGAAAATAATTACCTTTGCAGAAAATTGCCATAGATGTTTTAGTTTAAGTAACCTATATAGCACTAATCACAGCAATTTTAAATTAGTTTTTAAATAAGCTGAATAGTCAATAATTTATTTTTGCAGCAAAAATTACAAAATGGCAAAGTGGGAACTATAAAGGAAATTATGCGTCTAAAATCAGAAAAAGAATCTCCGATCTGTCTAAGTCAGAAAGAACTTAGAAGGGGACTAGAGCAATTTATTTTACTTCTTGAGAATCACAGTTCATCGTATGAGTCTGCAAAGTCTGCATAGCTATAGTAGTAGGTAGTTGTGCTCACTTAATAATTTCAGGGATATCTAATCTAATAACTGAAGCTAAAGCTCCCAGCTAGCTTCTCTTATCATAAAAATAGATGCAGACGAGTATGAAATGGAAAAAGGAGCAGTGAGTTAACTAAATTTCGAAATAACTCAATTTGATGGAATCCTTTTACACCTTTCACAGAGAGTTGAAGGTACAAGTGCTACATGAACAAACGGCCTATATAATTTTATCATGTAGCAACTGCCATTCTTCGGCTTACAAAGTGACATTGCCATCAAAGAAACTTAAAATGGATATAGGCGTCAAAATTAAGTTACAGAGGTGACTAATAGCTACCCTATCAAAATTTCTGAATATCTTGGAAAGTACAAGTTCTTAGTCAGGCATTCTACTTACTACATTCCTGGAGAGATAAATGTAACAGAGGCTAAAAGCCAAATGAGTGAAAGCAACAAACCAATCGCTCTGTCTTGCCTCATTCAGAAATTCTATTCATCGTTTCATTTGAGAGTAGCAATTAATTAAAGAACAGTTTCACTTTCCACTTTCCCCCTTCCATTCAGTTAGAAATTGTGGTAAGACCTTGGATCGTAACTAATTCTTTATCGATACCTAACCCCGTCTCTCACTCATTTAATTAGAGCAGAAATTTAATTTCCTAATTAGCACTCGTAGGAACTAGAAACATTAAAGCAGATGTAATCGAGTCTTTACGAGCACTTCATAGGTTAACAGTTATATGACTAAGATCTTCTCGGATCTTAAAACTAATGCTGTTTCTCGTCATTAAAAACGCGCCAACAATCTAGAGACACCTTCAAATAATAACTACTTGCTTTGAGACTAGGACTCTTCCAGAAATAAATAATAATGATACTTATTTAGAATGAGAAAAGCTTTAAAATTCCTGGCATCAACTATTCTAATTAGTAATTCTGTCTTCACAGCGTTTCCAGAAATTGTATAGATACAAAAAGAAATGATAGAGACAGAAAATGATTGTGAGTTCGAAATGGATGAATGTAGAAATAGTCGTAACAATAGAAAAGGATGAGAGTGAGTCACAGATGGCCTGAGGGTAGTTTTACTGTAGAATAATAAAAGAATAATATGAAGAAAGGTTTATTTCCTTGTACTTGCTATATGTCATTAAATGAGAAGCCCATCAACGTTCACCGGGAGGATAAATGGAGCTACTACTCTTCTGCTACAGATAGAGGAGAAAGATCTAAACTGAGAGTGGCAGGACTGACTGATACAGAAGAAGATGAAGAGTAACACGAAGAAGAAGTTGGATACAAACCATTTCTACGAAATGCCTCATTTCATTTACGTAGGCAGTGAAAGCAGAGACGTCTTTCTCATTGAATTTCTTTTTTATTCCCCTTTCATGCTCCTTTGACTGGCTTACTTAGAATGAGAGGAAAAGGCGAAGGAGAAGGAGCGAGAAGCTGTAGGAATGAGTTGGAGGACAGGAAAAATAAGACAGGAAAAAAGAGAAAAAACAGCTTCGCAGACATCTGACTTTACTTCAGTTGACCTGACTTCGTTTGACTTCCACTTTAATTTCTTTCCTTTAGCTTACTCTACTCTGCCCTTTCTTTTCCTTGACATCATCATTTTCTATTGTTTACGCCACTTCTCCTACACAAGGACTTTCAGACACACACACACACACACACACAATCACCAACGAAATTTCTGCATCCATCCCCTGTCACTCTCTTTTCATTCTATTCTTCTTCTCATTCCTCTTCCCGTCCTAGTTCCTCATTGCAAAACTCAGTTTTCCATTAGTCTCATCAAGAGTACATTACCCGCCTTTAGTCTCCAATCATAAAACAGCTTTATTATATTTATATTTATAACAATGTAGACTTATTAGACTGTCTATGTCCTCTGTCCTATTCTCTTTTCTTTCCCTATCTACAAGTAATCTGTATAAATTAAAACGAAGAACGTCTCTATACATCAAAACTTTCCAAACTCAGATAGGGAGCTCCTATATATAAAATGGGGTAAACAGATAACATGGCAGCGTGTCCTATCAACGCAAGGCATTAGGAATGGCGATACAGAAAAGATATTATGTCTCTTCTGATAGAAAGTCAAGAGAGAGAGAGAGGATTGGAAGTTTTCTCTGAGCAACTTTCACTTTGTCTCCACACAGGAAGACCAACTGGAAGATTAGCAGTCTCTAATGAAAAAGCTAATAAGCTTAAGTCTGTGTACAAGAACACTAACAAAACAAAACATGGGAGAAAGAGGGGAAGTGGGAAAGTAACTGAGAGAGATAACTAATCCAACTCGGAGCTACATGTTCCTTTTGCTTACTGACATCCCTGTTGACATCCGAATCACTTCCTTTCTCTTCCCACTCCCTCATTACTCATTACAGACTTTCACAACACCATCCACTGTCAACCCATCACAGCATTTCACTTTGGAATCCAAAGCTCGGATACCATTCTAATTGAAATACCTTACTGTCTAAAATCCAACATCATCCTATGTACAATGACAGACTGAGTGGCATTCATGCCATTTCTCTTCTTTGTGTAGCTATCTCTATTTGCAATCAGCTAGAACTTAATCTTCTCAATTATATTTTCAATTTCTTCTGTATTTATAAAAATTTCAAATGAAAACTGTACCTATACATTCTACATTTATTTATGGACAGTAAAATTATAGTAGGAAGTCAATTACAATTTTACAAAACATTTATAATTACATCCCCAACGTAAAGTAGGTTCCTCGTATTTTCGATTTTTTTAATTGCATTAGACAGTGAAGCAGCTATTTTGTATGGCTGAATAGGTGAAAGTAATTTTTCATGCAGCATCTACTTACGTAAATGAAAATGCGATAGCTGGCGCATGGAAGACTTAAATGAGATTTGCTGTTGTGAGTTTAATGGCCATGAATTTGTATGCATTGTGAATGAAGCTCAATATCTTCACTTTCTCCAAGGTCAACGTAATTTTCCATTCAAAGAAATGGAAAACAAGAGACAGGAGCAATGCAATTTCATTAGATTACTCGAATTCGATCAATTACAGAAGCTATCAGTTTAGAATGTCTACAAAACGCTTTCCTTATAGACTGCCGTCTATATGGTAAATTCATTATTTTCAAAGAAACTCTAGGATACTAGAAGAATAATGCTAGAAAAAGGAACTATATAATATATACTGGTGTGACGAAAGCTAAGGGGTCAATATAAATAGATAGTCTCTATTTATTATTGTTCTTTTTACACAAGTACTATTCTCTCTCTGTGTAAGATGCAGTCGTCGGAACATAGTCGGGAGTATGTGGGTGCCTAACTAGTGAAGAAAGGAAATAAGCAAAGATATCTATCCTCTTATCGTAAGTGCATACGATAAGGGAAAGCTGTGCGGATGTAACGAACTTTCTACGCTAGAAATAGAAAAATGTATACGTAGGTAGAAAGAACTGTGTAAAGCCTATAATCCGTCTTTAACAATGGCTTAGACTATCTAGCATAGCATTTGCGACTAAAGGACTTCAACTCTCCTCCTATAGTTTCTGTCGAGCTCAACTGAAGAATTTACTATTTGTAAGCCCTTCCTGTATTTCAGGCTCCATCCTGCGTTCTCACATACTTACTACTCTCTGCAAGATTGTAACTGTAGTCTCTCGACTTTTCTTTACTAGCTACTACTACATATTAGAACACTAATACCTAAAAATTGAAATTCTATCAGCATCCTCGATTGAATTGCATCCACGGCTGAGTCCGACAAAGAAAGTCACATCATCCCTTCCCAATACTCCATCTTCTACTCTGACCTTTGTCACTATTGATTTATACAATTTATCCTCACTTTTTAATAACATCATTTACAAAAAACAGCTTATTTCTCCATTATTCTTCATTTCACATTCAAAGATTTATCAAAAACGATGGACTAATGAAAAGCACACATATTTATTTATCTCCTAAAACTGAATGAACTGCACACACTGTAACAGTAATAAAGTAATAACTGTACTAATCAAACCAGATGAAACTGAAGGATATTATCATAAGTACAGACGCTGACTTCCATTCCAATATCTGCATAATAATTGAATCAATTATATTCATGATTACGTAACGTAAAACTAAATGGATTCGATCTGATTTTTGAAAAAGGAAAAGGAAAATGCTGATTAATAAGATAATATTTTTCTATTTTATTTTGCTATAATTATCTCCGAATCAGAGAGGAAATGACAAATGTTTTACTGGACTTCTATCCAGCAACCGCACCTCCAGAATGTTCGGTATTATTATTGTTATAATCTGTCGTGATAAAAAATTTCGGCTATGACTAAAGGTAAGCCGTTTGTGATAAAACCTAAAGTAGCTACGATATTTTCAAGAGAACGTTAAGAATTTTGTAATTATTTGTTTGTCTCACCTGTACTCCTCCGGCTCCGACAACGTAAAGAAGTTGAGTGAGGAACAAGGAAGCCAACAAGTTCATTAGTGTTGTTCCAGCCACACTCCGCAAATCAGAGAACAAGCTAGAAGGAAAGAAAACAATAGAACATGATTAGGAATGACAGTCAAGATCACTAACAATTGTTTTCCGTTAATGAAGGGAGGGAGGGAGAGTGTAATAGTTCCTCAAAATGTAAATCAATGAGTTACATAACTAAAATCATGATCCAAGCTGTTGGCTTTTATTAAACTCCTCTTGGCTACATTGAAATGGTGAATGCCACAAACAAGGCCCTGCTCTAGTTTCACTTCGCTCCTTGCTGCACCTAAACTAAGGAGCAAAGTGCAATTTAATGCAAACGAATGCAAAACAACGGCTGATTTATCTCTTGACCGAATTCCATTCTTCCTCTTAATTTATTTCCTCCTCATTAATTCCAATTCCCTTCTCTGCCTCCTCCTGGCTAATCCTCAGAGAAAACACGGAGACAAGATCCTATGTATTATTCTGTACAGCAGACTCACTTGTCTCACTAACTAACTAGCGAGTACCTTATTGGCACACCTCTCTTTTTAGCTATAGGACCTCTTCAGCCTATAAGCTATACGATTACTGTAGCTATCTTTCTCCTTTCATCCTCATTTCCATATGCTCATTTACAAGTAAGTGACGACAGATTTATAGGGCCAAAAGCCCAACTTCCGTATAGGTACGTATGTCAATCTAACTAAATTCACCCAAAAATCTATTTCACCTTCAAAGCTCCTTAGGACATAAGACACCTACAGCAAAAGATTATGCCTTATAGGTACTTGGCTTGCTATGAATTCAAATCAGCTCATTTTGCAAGCTCAGAATATTTTCACCATCATTAAATTTTATGAATATTTAGTAATTACGCTGGAAAGGTTTTTCTTTTTAACATTTAAAGACAGTGTTTGATATTTGTCAAAATTCAGTTTTGGTTTATGTTTCAGAAATAAATAATGAATGTAGACTTCACTGACTTCAGTCAGCTTTTATGTAGGTACTGAAATTAATTTGATTTGATAGCTTCAAATTTCAAAAGTGTCTGGACATATGGACTTAACTGGCTTTTACTATTTTCAATCATTTACGTTTTTATGCATCTTTATCTAAATATTAACAGATAAACGTCTCCCCCATTTCTTCATAAAACCTAATCTTGACAATTAACTCCATCAATGACGATTTAAAAATTTTCGAATTGGGGTTTTGAATTAATCAACATCGCAGAACAGCAATAAGACGGAAGTTGAACTAAAACATTAACATAAGAATCACCATGTGCAAATAACTGTACTTGAGTAATTATATTGGGCTTAAAACAAGTTGTTCCGTACTTTTAACATACTTTCTTAGTCCAATTTCTAAGGTTATATTTTATTTAAAGATTTTACAGAGCAGTAGTACTGCACACTTGTGCATTGACAAAGGTATAGGTACCACAAAAGGCAAGTTTATTTGATAAGAACACAATTCGTATATGTACACATAGCTAAAATGATTGAGTGTGTTGTACGCTATCAGGACATCAGATCGTTCTACAGTGTCCAAAAAAGTGTTCAGCTGCAGGCGATATGAAGATATAGAGCAGAAATGATACGCTATCTATGTTTTCCCTGTCGGTCTTCAGGCTCTTCTCTGCATGTAAAAAAGCATAGGTTTTTTCTAGGAGGACACATTATTAGAACATTAGATTAGATAACTGTCCTAGATTTCGCTCCTCTTGACTCTCTCGGAGCCAATAACTTATCTTGATTCCATCCACCCGAACATAACAGTGCTAACTGTAGTGTTAGAAAAAAGCGGTTTGACGATCAGTCTCTAGATTCTAGATCACACACACACACCCACACGTATGAAACTGGTAGCGATATTTCGGCGCGTCTCTAGTACTCTCCTCCATAGCAGTTTCATTTTCTCGTCATTACAAGGATCTTAATGAGTCCCCGAAGACATGTCTGGGCTTTTGAAAAGTTTCATGTGCTTAGCGTAATGTTATAAGTGTCTACGAGCGTATGTACATTATGCGTACACATCACATGGGCTAAAAGCCTTCATTTCTCTTACGGATGCATTTCTTCTACAAAATGGGCAATTCCAAAAACTTGTAATGCACATATTATCGTAATAAGTAGCTATTCATTGCTGGTAATGTACGTACCTAATGTCCTTAAAAATCTCCTATTACTATTTACAGGAACATATGTACGTAGATTGTAGATTCCTATCTACACATCCACATTCCCCCTTTAGTAGTAATGTTACTTTGACTAAAGAAAATCCATTTTAGTAAAACATGCAGAAAGTGAATACTTTATTTATATGTTAGGAATCTCATGTTTTCATCACCATTTCTGAGAGGTGCTTACATAACGACCTAATACATCTACATAACCATGAAGTACTACCCTCTTACGTTATTACTGTAATAAAGACACGGAAATGAAATTCACTACGAAATTCAAAATTTATGCTTTTGCTAAGTTATCCTGACTAAAAAATAAAACAGGAACTAGGAATAGCTAATGTAACCTGATCCTAAATAACACTCAAAGATTGGAAACCTTTATTTAGAAGCATACAAATGTACTTACTACTTAAATAGTACGTACTCTCACCAATCATATAACAAAATTATGGTTTTCTTATAGTTTTCTTGCATATTATTACAGAATAAATTATATCAACATTAGGCATAAGTAGTCGTAGCCCACGAATTTATTATTTTGCTCGCAGACGAAACGGATGTCTATATGTGCTATCAGAGAGTGAATATTAAACAGACACTAGTGAAAGATAAAATGTAATTTATTCTTATTTTAGTATTGCTGACGCATGTACAAGCGTCGTATTTCTTTGAGAGTATAGTAAACTCACTCCATTTCTCTTGAAAAGCGAGAACCTATACAACATGTACTGTACCTACTATATAAGTAGGTTAAGAGAGTGAGACGGAGAAAAATTAGGTTTCAAAGATTTGGATGGAAAGGAAACCGCTGTTGTGTATGTTGTACTGAGAAGCTTTACATTTTCTCTCTGTCTCCCATTAAAACGAGTAATATTTCTTCCGGGTAAACGGAAACCTAATTTATTCTGTGGAGAAGGTATACTGTACATGAAACAGAGGTGTAGTGTAATATGGTGTATCTCACACACTACACTACCCGGTAGTCTCCATACATTTCCAGAAATATAACAAAGTGTACTACTGAAGTAGTGGATTGCACATTTATACCTTTAGGTAGCTAAATAGAAACCAACATGCAATCATTCAAGACAAACATACAATTGCTCTGTTCCTACTAAAATACCGATATATGTAAAGCAACTGGAAGACTGAAAGCGAACATATTACAAAACAAACCAAAGCAAAAGGGATAATTTGTCCCTTTAATGTTCATTGTGTACATTTCCTATTTGTACTAGTCAAAGGAATGCATTGTGCAATTCATCATTGACGTGTATAGAAGTAGCAGGTATTAGTCCACTAAGTAAACGCTTCACTTTCAAAACTTCCAATAAAAGCGACTCCTTCCATTCCTGGCTTTATAAAATGTAATCAAAGTTAATTTATGAAAGAATTATTAATTTTTTGATCTGAGCAAAAGTGACAAAACGGAACCTAAATTATTGATAGTGAGAATTACTGATCCGTTATCTAACCTATTGGTTGGAGTTATAATAGAAAATTACATAATATTCATATAATTATATATTTTAATATAGTATGCCCAGTAGGCCCCAGTTGGTGATTACGTATGTTACTGCAGTTTTAACTTACAAGATTTTCAATGATCATCCTCACTATAGATAAATCTAGCCAATAAAAATTATGAGTTATTTTTTAAAGTACCTAGATAGATTTCCCAAAAGGGAATTTTGGATGATGGATGGGATTATGGGATTAGTTGTTTGAAAAGCAAATTTTCCATTTCTAAAGAAAAGAACTCACCAAAGGGTGCTAAATAAGCAAGAATTGTAGTATATCTCAACGAAAAGCTACGGGCTATGGTCACGGTAAAGTCTGTATACTTTCTATGATCCGTAGTCGTAAATAAGTGTGAAAAAGTTCTAGGAAAAGGTTTATTCGCGCTTACTTATACTACAAGTCTGGGTGTGTAAGTAAATAGCTTTTTCCATTTCCTCTGAATTGGAAGGAATTTCGATTGAATATCATAATACAGTAGAGCCGAACTGAAAGTACAGATCTGTAATGTGACTGTTGGCAGACTGTGTAGAAGAAGAAGAAAAGAGTTGGTCAAGCATATTGGCTTGCCGAGTGTGAAAATAGAGTTGAAAGTTAGCTTTCCTCTTAAGCTCCATTGTGAGTTAGATTTAACAAGTTTGTGAAAGGAGAATAAAAGTGAAAGCTAAAGTAAAGAAATGCAAAGAAAAGAAGGCTACGGGCTGCGGCTATCTCTTAGTTGGCTTTTAACTATCCTTAATAGCCATTATATGTTTCTAAAGAACTTCATAACATAAAGAACCTGCATCTGACTTTATTGAAGAAGCTTACTACCTTAAGGTGTCGCTATAAACTACCAACATGATTTTTACTGCGACTCAGGGAGAAGGGAAATGCAATTTTCCATTTCAAATGGAAGAAAGTGAGTACCTTACTTCGGTGCTATCCGTAATTCCGCAAGTCTTATTTATGCCACCATGTCTATTTTACAATATACACCGAATGACATAATACGTCACGATGCAACTTGTGCTCGGTGCACAAATAAATGACACACAGAGAATAAAACCTGGATTCTACTATTTTCCACGTCAAAATACACATGGGAAAAGGAAAAATTCCTGAGAAAACTCCGAAGGATTTTACACTACATGCTCAAGACAAGTAGAAAGCTCAGTTTATTTAAGCTCATGCCTCCCCAAGAAATAAGTTTTCACATCAAAATACTTTGAGAGACTATGGCTCACAAGAAGGAGCAATAAGCAACAGTGACTTAATCAAAAAGTTCAACTTATTTAAAACAACACAATGACATGTACTTGTAGGTTTGTTTGTAGGTCGGATTAAAACTTAATTGTTTCAATTTCAAAGAGATTCTAGTATTATTTACTACGCATTTATAATAAGGAATACAAAAAATTCAATGGACAAAATACAGTGTGATATAAAATGAATGTTCAGATGTTTAGGTACCTGCCCGAAGTTGGGACGCAAAGGGGATCAAAATACCCTGGATGTACCATACATACGTGGACGCAGTTAGTGAGAAGGAGGATGAGAAGGCGTTGAATAAGACGAAGTGATTTAATGGGGACGTCGAGTCGAAACAGATTGAGATAAAAAAAATCTCGAAATTTCTAAAGACTACCTAACCCCATCATCACATCCACATCATTTTCACATCTTCCTGGTTTTCTTCGTCGGTTCTGGGTTTTATTTTGCTATTGGGACACACGTCGACAGTTCTAGACAAAATTGGAATCTTCAACTGGTGCACTTCAGTTCCCAGTTTCCCAGTTTCAAATCAGGACTCCTATTGCTGAAACTGAAGTAGTTGGCGAAGAGCCATTGTATTTGTGTGTATGTAGAGCGTATGTCATTGTCAATTTATGTGTAGTGCAAAGCACTCAACTGGAGAAATACTAGCAAATACTATACAGCACATGGTAAGGTGCACTATTACTTCAGCGATAGTACATTTACCAGCCAGGATAGTCAGAAACTCAAAATCCAGCAAATCTACAGTTTTCTAATGTCGCTGTGTAGCGTAATCAAGGTTTGCAAAGTTTATGGTCATGATTTTCAATTTTCTTGTTATTCGAATATCGCGCCACTTTTTATCACTGATTAATAAAAGTGAAAAATAGTTTTCCGCAGTTTCGAACATTTCTAGGGGGAAGACAAGAATTTAGTCTCGTCGTCTATAGTTAGCCATAGTCGCATTAAGTTTACAGTAGAAGTGTTGATTACATTATGTTCAAGTGGTAACAAGAAGCAAGAGCAAAGCAAGTTTACCTTTCCTTTTCCAGAAATAAGGTAAGTAGCCAAAAGTGAAAATGTCAAATATTTATCTTAACAACTTGAACTGTTGAACTGAGCAGAGAAAATAAAACGCAGATAACAAGTTTAAGAGAAAAGTTTTTCACTCAAGACTCAAATATGACAATCTTGGAAAACAGGCAAATTCTGAAATTCTGCTCTTGTCACGAATCCAAATCTACGGCGAAGCTAACATTTTACAGTCAAGTGCTTCTAGAAAAACTCTCCCAGTGTCAACTCGTGTTAAGTTAATAGAGCAGGGGCACGTCTCTAGTGTACCGTAAGTTTCTCTAAGGACCCTTTTATATCTCCAACAAAGTAGATGTATAGTATTTCAGATGTACCTAGTCTACCAGTCAAAACCCTTCTAAATAAACGTAAATGTCTGTCCTCGAGTACTTCTTATGCTTTTCAGTTTGTTCAGCAGATAG